>CM051374.1:2112489-2255366 GCA_028015245.1 Cardamine occulta | reverse complement strand
AAAATAATTTTTTTTTCTTTTAAATTTTAAACTTTCAAGTTTAAAACTATTAACATTTATAACATCCAAAACATTAATTTTATTTAGATAAAATTGTTTTAATTTAGATATTTTTCAATTTTAATAAAACTCTCTATAAATTAAATCTACAGATAAATTAATAAAATATCATAGTCCCAACATTATTAATTTATAGAGGTTGTACTGTATCTTCCAATATGCATATTTGAATGATGTGCATATTTAATATATTTTTATATTATTTTTATTTTTATGTATGATAAAATATATTAAACAAACAGCTTTATTATTAATTAGTAGGTTAGTACTTTATCCGTTTCTACATAGACGTTTTCTTATTTGAATTTTTAATGTAACCTATTATATATTAAAAACATTCCATTAGTAAAAAAGAACTTTAATAAAAAAATCTCTCAACTTTGGCAACATTTATTTTTAAACCCTTAACTTATTTTTTAATAAATAATTCCCTTAATTATAATCCGTTAATAGATTTGTCATTCTGTAAACATTTTTCGTCTGTGGTGATGAAAAAATGGATTAATTTCACTCAGTCTAGTACAACCGATGATTAATTTCACTCAGGATCAATAATGATTTTATCAACGCAGCCAACAATACTCTAACAATATTAACTTTGAAGAGAAGATTGTGTTGCATGAATGGTAGAGTTTTCTTTAGCCACAATCTTCTGTTTTTTTTTCTTGGTCTTCTTTGAGGTTCTTTGGATGAATTTTGAACCGCTTTACGTTTACATGAATGTCTGTTGTATCTGTCCAACTTGTTAACAAAATCTACAAATGCAAAAAAAAAAAATAAGAGTAAAGAACTTGAAACGGAAGATTTTCTAGAACAATAAAAGTTTACCATTTGAAAAATTTCACGTGTAGCAAAAAATTTAGATGGAAGATCTTCAGTTAGATCTCAGATCCTATCATTGTTTTTTGGTCTTCCTGGCATGATCTTATCTAGAGGAGGCATAACAACAACATCACTATGGGGTTTCCATAACATGTTACTTTATGTTGTTTTTCATTAAAAAAAAATTTCTTGTTTCTATGATAAATACAAACGTCTCGACATTTTATGTCATTCAAAAAATGTTCCATTACTGTGGACAAAATCTGTTTACAATGAGTAAATCTATTAACGGATTATAGTTGAAATAATGTTTTACTCAAAAAATAGTTAGGGTTTAAAAATAGATGTGGTCAAAGTTGAGAGTTTTTTCATTAAATTCCTTAAAAAAGACTTGACCAAATTTTAAAATATTTAATAGAAATTAGTATTAATAAAATTTATCATTATACAAGATTTAAATCGACTGTAAACCCCACACAAACTTTATAAAACGGATAAGTATTCTACATCCAATAAACTAAATATACTAAAACTTTTATAAGTTAAAAATATTTTTAACTATATATGATAGCTTATTATCTTATGGAAGTACTAATTTATCAAAACATTAATAGAAATTAATTTATTGATAAATTTAATATCTGATGATTTGAAGATAAATTTACTTTAACTTTTAATCATAAAATATTTTGCTTTCAGATTCTGAAATAAATATGAGTTGAGATTATTTTATCAACCTAAAATTATGGTTTTCGATGCCATCAATGTTTTTAAATCTCAAGTTGGAAATTAATGTTTAGCAAACAAAAACCAAATTTCAACAAAACATAGTTTGTTAGAACAATAAACAATTATGAGTTTATTGTGAAAACAAATAACAAAATTTTAAATTACATTGTTTAAATTCAAATTTTTAATTTTGGTTGTCATTATATAAATTCTTCATAACAAATTTTTAAATTACACTTTGGTTATACAGTAAAACCTCTATAAATTAATACTTGATAAATTAATAAACACTATAAAATAATAAAATCTTCTGGTCCTGAGTCGGACCAATGTAAAAATCAACAAAATTTGATAAGATAATAAGATAATATTTTCTTTTGAAATCTCTATGTAAATATATATGGTCCCAGTAGTATCATAACTTAATAATCATATATATATATATATGATAGTATACTAATATATGGTTTTAGTGTGTTAAAAATTGAATATTGTTAGAACTCGTCTTTAATTTTTATTGAATCAAACAATTGTTGTGTTGTGTTTTAAACAATTGTTTATAAACTTTACCATCAAATTAACGAATATGATTTGTAAGATTTTAACTTCTGAATATCTATATCATTTTTATTTTTAGAGTTTTATACGTTGTTGAAGTATAATAACTTAGGTCACTAATTTTAAAATTTGAATTTATACATGTCGTTTATATAAGTGAATTCATCAGTAGCTTTTAATATCCAAAATTAAAAAAAAAATCTTTTTCTAAATATTAAATATTTAAATTGAAACTGCATATTTATAGTAAACATTGAAACTGCGTATCAAAATAAATAATTTTATTTACATCATATTATTCCAACTCAAAATTTTGAAACTTTTATAGTAAAATCCTAAATGGAAAATAAAATAAAACTAATCTTATAGATAAATTAATATCACTATAAATTAATAAAATATTAAAATCTCAATATTATTAATTTATAGAAGTTTTATTGTATATTCGCTTATCCTAATCTAGTTATAAGAATGTACATATCACAAGTTATTTAAATCCTCTCCTCGAGATAAAAATATTAACTGTGTGGTCGGTATGAAATAGTCAGACCAAAATATGATTTTTGTGTGATTGAGGCAATCTGTATTGTCAGAACAAAATCAAGTGTTATAATTTTATTTTATTTATTTGGTTAAAAGATAATCAAGTGTCATAGTTAAAATATGGAATGATTAATTAATCAAGTAAAAAAAAACTTAAGCAATTTCAAACTGTTTTGTAAACATTTAAAATAGTTGAAACAATTAGTAGTATTATTAAACCCTTTAACAATTAAAAAAAAAGCAGTAGTATTATTTTAGATCTAACAAATATATGGTCAGTACATGTACGACAGCGTAACTCTAAGAACGATTCTTAAACATGATTAAGAGTAAGACTACATAACATAACATTTCCTAAACGCATTTTAAATATAAATGAATGGTTACAAATGCATTTGCTTTAAATAATGCAATTTTTGTTGACAAAGTTATTAATGATGAGTACAATTAATTAAAGGCGATGTTGACTACGTGATATAGTATCCCACGTGATTTATGAGATCAAGCCTAGAGGTATTAGGCGAATGTCATAAAATCAAATGATTATATCAACCATTCAAAAACTTTACCTTGAACATTGTTTGAATAGCCCAAACAGGGCATGTCTGTGATGAGGACATCAAGTCACCATCAATCAAGGAGCATGGAGGAGACATCAACCAGACGACCAATACCTTTGGAGAGAACCAGCCTGAGCGTACCAAAGACATATATGCCTTTATTGAAGCATATCAACCTAACCAGTGTTGGAAAATGACTGTTGCACTCTTTTTCCCTTGTCTAGGGTTTTTCCCAATGGGTTTACCTAGAAAGGTTTTTAATGAGGCAATATTAAGTCATCAAGGAATCACAGAGAAGTTGATTTGGTTCAAAAGCTTTTCACATGAGGAAGTTATTCAAGTTACAAGTCAGCAGACTTCCAATGAACCCGATAGAGACCAACGGCTACTATTTGGAGGATTACGGCCGAACCACAAGGAATTAAGTTACAAACCAACTTGGTATGTATTCTTTACTCATCATAGAAGCTCAGTAAATTGGATTCGTACCAAACCGATATCAGATGAGGAAGTTATTCAATTTCTAAACCGGAACACTCTAGACTTGCCTTATATGGAGTCTTGCGGATTTGGGAGTCTTCAAACGTATCTTTGGCGACCTGGAGACCTTCCCCATCATCCAGAGACTCTACAACACGTGTTTGTTTCAACCAAAACGCACAGGATCAGGCGGATCCTCCCACACCTTCACTTCCCATATCTGGAACCGAGCTTGCCTTATTTGCCTTGTTTGGAGCCAAAGGATATCATTCAGCAACGGCTCTTTTCCTATTCACTTGTGTGCATTCTGGAGCCTTATTCAGTGAACCTGGACGTCCCAAGACACCACCAATTCGCACCTAAGCTTTCAAGAATAAAAGGCGCTTCACAACTTGCCTTATTTGGCCCGGTTTGCTCATAATGGGCCAACGTCTAGTTTGTATTTAATTTTGTGATTGCTTTCCTGTTTCTAACCTTCTAGTTCGTTAGAGTACTCATGTTAGAGCTCTATATAAAGCTCATTGCGTCCTTTGTACAAATCACCTTTCAATCATCTAAGAAATATACAAGTTTCCTTTTTTATTCAAAGTCTGTCTTTGTTTAAAGTTTGTCTTTAAGTTTCATTTGAGAGATTCATTTGATTCTTGAGATTATAGGATTAGGATTGTTTGTGTGATTCAAACAAGTCTAGTTCTCCACCGATTGAGCGAGTCAATCAAGCCCACCGATTGAGAGAGTCAATCACAAAACATCACCTCCATCTCTACCTACAATTCCACCTTCCGCGAGTCAAAGCTTGGAATTCTTTGATCATCAAGTGATCTAAGCTTGGTGTGATTCCGTGCTTGTATCATCTGGTATCAGAGCTTCAAAAGCTCCTACCCATCAGGTTGTATTCATCCAACCTCTATCCCTTTTAATTTTCTGTTTTGTTGTTTCAATTTTCATTAAAAAAATCGAAAACATATAAAAATCATTTTTCTTTCTTTTTTTCTTGCTAGTTTGCTTCAGTATCTTTTATAAAAACAAAAAGAATAAATTATTTGCTTCAGTTTGTTATTTTTTTCGATTTCATAAATAAAAACCCCATAAAAAGTTTCTGATTTCACAGTTTAAGTTTTTCGTCAATTTTATAAAATCCATAAAAACTCAAAAAAATTATTTCGTCTTTTGTTATGCTTTTCTTAGAGTCTTGAAAACCCATAAAAATTTTATCCCAGAATTTAGAAGTTCGTTTGGTATTTGTTTGAGAATTAAATCTCAGACATATCAAAAATCGCTTCTGGATTTTGATCTGTTTTGTTTGAGTCGTATAAAATCCGAAAATTTCCAAAAAAATATTTTTCTTTTTGATTTCGTTAATTTAATCTCTTAAAAAGATTTATCAAGTAGAATTTCAATTTTGGAGTCCATTTAGTATTTTTTCGAAGTTGTTTTCCAAACTGTGTCCAATTGGCTTAAATTGTCTAAATCGGTTCTTTTAGTTGCTAGAGCTTTGATATTGTGTTGAATCTTTTGCAGGAACCATCCGCCATGGACTATGAATCTGATGTAGAGGATGAAAGAAGTGAGTTTAAAACCTCAGAGATCGATTGGGGTGAAGAACTGGACCCCTCATGGAGTGGAGACGAAGGATATGACCCCAACTCGTGGGAAGGAGGTGCTGATTCTGAATTCAGTACTGGAGAAGGCTATGAACGTAATGAAGAACACTGGGATGATGAGACAGAGTCAGAAAGTGTGCTCTATGAAGAAGAAGACATTGGAGTTACTAGCTCTCAAATCGGTTTAGAGGAAGAAACTAATGTGCATGATGAAGAAAAATCAGAATCAAGTTTCTGTGAAGAAGTTGGCTTTCATGACAGTTTGGAGGATCAACACCACGAATTTGATTTGCAAAACAAATCAAGAGATGAACAGAGGCTCAAGCAACACGCCTATGAAGAAGTGTCAAGTTTTGCTAAAGATGAATCATGCCATGATGAAGAAGAAAACTATGAAGAGACTGGTTCAGAACGTGAAGAAGAGGATAGACCATGGTGTGAGACTCCTTACTTCAACCATGAAGATGAGGCTGAGTCTCAAAGGTCTCCAGAAGAGTTTGTTGAAGAGGAGGAAGTCAAAAGTGAGGCTGGAAGAGATGATTATTGGGAAGACCTATCCAGAGAAGATGAAGGTGTAAGTGAGGCAGGAAGAGATGGTTATGATTATTCCAATTACATCTATTTTTCAGGTTTTCAACAAGGATCTGAGGCATACATTCAATGGGAAGAAGACTTAGAGCATTGGTTCCGTTCCCATCACATACCTAAAGAAGAAAGGCTTTCCTATGCCTTAGACACCCTAGTTGGAGAAGCACAAGAATGGTGGCGACAAGAAGAATTTTGGCATCAATATTCCCAGCCAATCAACACTTGGGGACTACTCAAACAGAGCATGTATCGAACCTTTGTGCCAAAATCCCTAAACAAGAATTACACTCCCAAGAAGTTGTTGTTCCAATCAGCTCCAAAGGAGAGGTCGGCTCCAAAGCAACCATACAGTTCTAAACTGAAGAGAAGGACGACACAAACACCAATTAAGAGGACTGAGGCCACATTAGTCACTCAAGGACATGAGGAGAAGCCAAAAGCAAAAGTCGTAGCTCACAAGCAAAGTCCGAGCTCAAAGCTTGAGCCACACGGCAATGTAAAGCAATGTAAGCCTCCTAAGCTATCTAAATCTAAAGAAATAATCTGTTATAGATGTCATAAGCAAGGTCACTTTGCTGCAACATGTCCTGAAAGACAAGTAGTTAATGTAACAACACTTGAACCAAAACCGAGTTCATCTAACTCAAGTGATTGTTTAGCACAATCTGGTTTTGAAATGTCCAATTCTAGTATAATGTGCTTGTCTTCGCCAAGGGTTAATGATGCAGGTCTCGATCAAGTCGTGGAGCACACGGTGTGAAGAGTAGGCGCTGAGCAAGATGAAGATACCCCTAGCGTCATTCTGAGGCCAGAAGAGCCACCGGATCACACATTTACTCAATATGACGTGGCATCAAAAGAAACAAAACTCATCGAAAGTTTTTGTCGGTAAGTGCCTCATTGCTTCAACTAATCTCTGATGATTCTAAAAGTGTGATGACAGACCTATTAAGTCTAGAAGTGTTTGATGAAAACGTTGGTGCTCTCACGGAAACACTTGATTCAAAATAATTGTTTTACTACACATTTAAAACCTGAGCAAAAATCTATATTGAATAAACCATGTTTACCTGTTTATAATAATTCCATGATATTAATTCACTTGATTTGTGCCAAAGGAGTTGGAAATATTGCAGTACAAAGGAAGAACCACCAGACTTAGAAATTGAAGACCATGTCCGAGGAAGAGGTGAGCCAATGATACCACCACCGACTAGGGAGAACAGAGGAGGAGGCCCAATACTCCAGTACGAAGATGAAGCGCCGGATGCACAACACAGCGACAAAGAATCAGCATACCATGATTATACGGTTTGAGGTCGAAACGTTTTGAAGAGGGGGGGTATGATGAGGACATCAAGTCAAAATCAATCAAGGAGAATGGCGGAGCCCTCCACCGGACGATGAATACCTTTGGAGAGCACCCGCCTGAGCGTACCAAAGACATATATGCCTTTATTGAAGCATATCAACCTAACCAGTGTTGGAAAATGATTGCACTCTTTTTTCCCTTGTCTAGGGTTTTTCCCAATGGGTTTACCTAGAAAGGTTTTTAATGAGGCAATATTAAGTCATCAAGGAATCACAGAGAAGTTGATTTGGTTCAAAAGCTTTTCACATGAGGAAGTTATTCAAGTTACAAGTCAGCAGACTTCCAATGAACCCGATAGAGACCAACGGCTACTATTTGGAGGATTACGGCCGAACCACAAGGAATTAAGTTACAAACCAACTTGGTATGTATTCTTTACTCATCATAGAAGCTCAGTAAATTGGATTCGTACCAAACCGATATCAGATGAGGAAGTTATTCAATTTCTAAACCGGAACACTCTAGACTTGCCTTATATGGAGTCTTGCGGATTTGGGAGTCTTCAAACGTATCTTTGGCGACCTGGAGACCTTCCCCATCATCCAGAGACTCTACAACACGTGTTTGTTTCAACCAAAACGCACAGGATCAGGCGGATCCTCCCACACCTTCACTTCCCATATCTCGGAACCGAGCTTGCCTTATTTGCCTTGTTGGTGGCCAAAGGATAGCATTCAACAACGGCTCTTTTCCTATTCACTTGTGTGCATTCTGGAGCCTTATGCAGTGAACCTGGACGTCCCAATACACCACCAATTCGCACCTAAGCTTTCAAGAATAAAAGCGCTTCAACTTGCCTTTATTTGGCCCGATTTGCTCATAATGGTCCAACGGCTAGTTTGTATTTAATTTTGTGATTTCTTTCTTGTTTCTAACCTTCTAGAACGTTAGAGTACTCATGTAAGAGCTCTATATAAAGCTCATTTCGTCCTTTGTACAAATCACCTTTCAATCATCTAAGAAATATACAAGTTTCCTTTTTATTCAAAGTCTGTCTTTGTTTAAAGTTTGTCTTTAAGTTTCATTTGAGAGATTCATTTGATTCTTGAGATTATAGGATTAGGATTGTTTGTGTGATTCAAACAAGTCTAGTTCTCCACCGATTGAGCGAGTCAATCAAGCCCACCGATTGAGAGAGTCAATCACAAAACATCACCTCCATCTCTACCTACAATTCCACCTTCCGCGAGTCAAAGCTTGGAATTCTTTGATCATCAAGTGATCTAAGCTTGGTGTGATTCCGTGCTTGTATCAGTCTGATTATAAGCCACCTAACGATGGAAACAAGTTAATCAGACTATATATGTTTCCATAAAAATGTCTTGAATTAGAGTATGAAAATCCAAAAAAAAAATTGATTGGGCATACAAATTTTTTACTGAAAATCGAAGTTCTATGAGAATCAAATGATAAAAAGTATTTCCAACACCAACAACCAGAAGAAAGTCTATGGGCAAGTATGAGCTTTTACCTTTACAAAATAGTTGGTATTGATTTTTACCAATGTTTCGAAAGCTAGACCAGACTGGCCGGTTGGATCAATAATCGTTCTAGTTATAGAATCCGGGTTGAGTTAAAAACTGGATTTGAGTTAAATCGCTAAAACCACTTAAAATCTGTTAAAATTGGTAATTCAGTTTAACACTATAACTAGGCTCTCAAAATTTTGGTCATATTCTTTTTTTTTTTGTTAATTAAGAGGTTTGAGACCAAATAAATTTTATAAATATTATCTTTTAAAGATAATTTCTAACTATGTTTTGCAATTCTTTCACTGTCATGTTGTTTATTCTTGTTTATTTTATTTTTGATGCATATACTTATATATATTTATATACATAACTTTTAAAACCTAGTCCGACTATCCAGTGGTAATGCTGAATCTATGTTCTGTCCGGTTTTTTTAAACATTGACTTTTAACTTCATTTTAAGATTTTTATTGGTAAATTACAAAAAAAAAAGAAAAATAAGAAAAGGGGGAAAAGGAAAAAAGGGTAAAATATTTAGTTGACAATGACAACGTGTTATACTTATACACCGTCCACACGTGATTCATGTGATCACGCCTTTTAAACCCTTAACGTCCCTTTCCGATTTGCGCTGATAATTGAAATCATGGAACAGTTAACGTAACAGAATTATTAACTCTATCATTTCTTCTAACCACGTGTTAATTTTTTAGTTTTTTATTATTAAAATGTGATATTAATAATTAAAATAATTATATTAAATTTATCTTAAAATATAAATAAATAATTAAATAACTAAAATCAAAAATAAAAACACCCAAAATCGATTTGGGGCTTAGATTTTTTTCACTTGTCGTGTTCTTCAACAGAGATTGAAGAGAGTGAAGAGAAGAGAGTGACCGTCAATTTAAGTTGAAACAAGTTCGTTTAACTAATTTGTATGTGATTTAGCTTCCATTTCGTCTTAGTTCTAGGATATTTTTCTGCAACTCATTTAGTTTCAGAGATTTCTGTGATTGAAAAACTAATTTTTGGGTTTGTTTATTGGAGATTGATTAGTTTTGTATGTTGTAGATGACTCAGGGTAGTCGAAGTTCATCTAATATTGAACAAAAAACCGACAATAGCGTGAAATGTCGAGGACGTAAAGTTGGAAACGGGTATGAATCTTGCAAATTTTTTTATTGGTTTGATCTTGAGAAACCACACTGATGGCAATATGAAGCATGATGTCGATGTGGAAGTATTAGAAGATACCTGATTTGGGTTTGGAGAGAAGACCTTTGATTATGAATTTTAGTGTAAAATACCTCTTTATGATGTTTGTAAGACATTGATGATCTTTATTTGTACTGATTCTATTGTGTGTTTGTTTCTAGAGATTGTTATGATATTTGTTTCTAGTGTGTTTATGAACTCAGTTTGGCTCAAATCACAACCAAATATGAAGATAAAGTGGTCTTGAAATAACATGAAAAAGAACATAAAAGTCATAACCAGAATACTGGTCTTGCCGAATAGGGAAAATCCCATTACAATAGTCATAAACCTTACAAAACATACAAAGTACTCAAATAAAACAGATCAGACATCACATTGTCATAAAAAAAAAACAGATCAGACATCACATGCCAAGTTTTCTTTAATCCAATTCATCTTGATAGTTGTAATCCGCATCTTCCAACTTTATTGTTCCACCATAGTAGATTATCAACTTTATTGTCTTCTCATCACTGCATTCTAAACACAAAACTAAACATCAGCTTTAGGGGAAACAAGAGCTTACAACGATTAACAACATAGCTCTAAAAGAGAAACATAGCTCTAAAAGAGATGAAGCAACATATCTTTAAAAGAGATAATGCAACATAGCTCTAAAAGAGATGAAGCAATGTAGCTCACAACGAATAACAAAGTAGCTCAAAAATCCCAAACCCATAACCTAGAAATCAAGATCAAAATTTCCCCAATTTGCAAAAAACATGACCGAAATTGATAACCCATCAATCAGTTGCGCTTAGACATCTAAACTTTAAAAATCTCCAACAAACCCAGAACCCAGAATTCAATAGTTTCAAACCAGCTCTTATCCCATTTCTTCACGATGACGAAGAAGGAACTCTCTCTCTCTCTCTTCACGATGGTGAAGAAGGAAACTCTCTCTCTCTCTTCACCGGCGACAACGACGAGTTGAATCGACGACTGAGATCTAAAATTTGTTCAGTTCGTCGGCGGTCACTCTCCTCTCTTCACTTTCTGTTGAAGAATTTCAACGCAACAAGAACTTCAAATCGACAAGCCCCACATCGATTTTGGGTGTTTTTATTTTTTTATTTTAGTTATTTAATTATTTATTTTTATTTAAGATAAATTTAATATAATTATTTTAATTATTAATATCACATTTTAATAATAAAAAACTAAAAAATTAGCACGTGGTTAGAAGAAATGATGGAGTTAATAATTCTGTTAACGACATTTACTGCTCTGTGATCTCAATTGTCGGCGCAAATCGGAAAACCATGTTGAGGGTTTAAAATAACAAAATTTTCACTTTAGAGTTTAAAGTGGAAGTAACCTTGAAGGTTTAAAATGGAAATGCTAGCCACTTTTTTTACTTCTGATAGAATTATCATAAAAGATAGGGTAAATTACAAAACCAATAGTTAGCGACATAACTTCGAGAATTACATCCACCGAATAACAAACCATGTCTGAAAAACTATGCCCAAAGGAATGAGAAACATATAAATTAAGACAACGGCAAATGTGATCCTAAACAGTAAAGGGGAACAAAGACCAAATCTCCAATATGATAAGTAAGCATTTGAGTTTGGAATCAAGTCAACCCAACACCTAAAAATTGAGGCACTTTAACCGACAACAAACCGAAGGGGACAACAATCGCAAACAACAAAAAGCAGTTTCACCTATGGTGGATGGAGACTACCACACTGAGAAGAAGTTATGAAGAATCCAGGTCGGCGAGACGAGATCAAGGCCAAAAGACAAATAGATCGCGACAGAACTCCTGGATATGGCAAAATTGAAGGAAAACGATTGTACAACGCCTCAAAAGAAACTATTGAACTGATGAGATCTCGACCAGGTCTATAAAATAGAGACAAGGAGCGAACCAAATCAACCCGGACCACACCAAACTAATGAAAGATCGACAAAAGACCAAACCGGCAAGGTAATAAGGCAAACTCCATTAACGACATAAGAGGCTGACAACGATGCAAGTAAGACCACAAGAGACCAGAACTAAATAAGCAGCCATCAATAGAAAAGGACTAACACAAGCCAAGAACAAACCAACAAAATACATATTGATAGACAAAGCAAGCGAGGAGATAGAAACCTAGAGAATAGGTACTTGGGAACCGAACCATGAACAGATCTGGGATCTACGATGAACTCTAACCGCCATACTTGCACCACGACCATCACTGGACTCAACGGCTCAGCCCGATGCCATCACGAAACTTGTTGCCATGACACCATCTTCTCCGTTTACCAATAAGCATCAATGGAGAAAACTACATGAATGATTTCGTCACTCACTATTCATAAGCAAAGATGGTTAAATCTCCAAAGACCTATTGAAGCACTTGATAAAGAGTGTTTATTTAGAGAGAAGGATGAGTGTTTTCTCTCTTCTAATCAGACATAGCTAACATAGAAATAGAAAGTATATAGACTATCAAAATTAAGTTATTAAATTTGAAATAAGATTTCGATATTAAATTTGAAATAAGAACAATCTTTAATAACTTTAATCAAGTGGTGGTGGTGGTGTAGTTTTCATTTGAAGAATTGTCATGTTGGTTTAGGTCAGAGATCGATTTTTCTAAAGAGCGAAATTATCTAAATCATTTCCATCTGGCTATTCAAAATGGTGCCATGCTTTAGGTCCATTAAAAAATCCGGTGAGTGGGTTACTCAACGACTACACTCATCATGGAGGGATTAGTCGGATATTAAAAGTTCAGAACACCCCGAAGTTATATAAAAAAAAGTTGAAACAAAATTAGTTTTTCATTTGATAATCCTCTGGACCTATATATGGCGTCGTGCGGTAACTACTAGTTTGTCAAATTGTCAAGTTCCTACTATAAGTGATCTAAGTGACTATTTCCTTTCATCGCATCGTCATTAATCTAGAAATAGCGCTCCAAATTCCTAAGAAAAAAAAAACCCCACTAAACCACGTAAATCATATATGACTTTTTTTGTTTGTCTGCACAAAAATTTTCAACTTATAAAATATTTATGGCCAATTTATTTGGGAAATTTGTAGTAGATAACCCAAGATCAACAAAGAGAATGTGAGAAATACCATGGAGACCTCGGCCTTATCGCACATAATTTATCTCTATTTCATGTTATTTTAAAAAAGAAAATTGTTGTATTATTTAAAATGACATATTATTATTTATGTTTAAACATAATGTCAGATTTTTTTTTTAGAGTCTTTGTTCTGTTTTATCCAAAATTTCATGTTATTTGATATTATCATGCTAAATTGTTTTTATACCACAAATCTATTTATATATATTATGTTATTTTAACATGATGCATGTTTTTCTTTTAATCACGCAATTAACATATTTCTCTTGACCACGTCATTATTTTTGTGTAAACGTAAAATTTCCAAAAGCAATACTATTATTTCGTATAACATGTTATTTTGTATTATGATACTATTTTTTTTCTTCATACTACTCATTTATCTATACGTATCATATTATTTTAACATAATGTGTGATGTTTATTTTAATCACCCGCTTTTGAATTTTTGCATGGGACATTTCTGAGTTTTATCATTCTCAGAAAAAGTCATTAACCAAACTTTTTTTTATCTACAATTATTATCTCACTCTCTAAAAGGGTCACCAAACTTTTCTGATCCATAATTATGATCTCACCCTCTAAAAGGGTCATTTACCAAAAACATTTTGATCCATAGTTATTATTTCAATTGACTTCTAGATTTAGGGCATGCAGCTAAATCACCCATTTATTTGTTGGTAAACTTTTACTGCCACTTTTAGTTAGCTTTAATCAACAAACTTAAGGGGGTGTTATTGGTTATGTGATTTTTAAAGAGTTATAAGTTTTTAAAACTTTGGTGTTATTCAATCTTTAATTACAAAGATTCTATTAAAGTTATGTATTATTGGTTCAATATTGATAAAAAGTTGTTAAAAGTCATGTGTTATTAGATTAATAAAAACTTTAACTAACTTTTAAATTATACTAAAGTTTATTAAAGTTTAGTGTTATTGGTTGATTGATTTTAATGTTTTTTGTTCATCTGAAAAAACTTTTAAAGAGTTTCAAAGTATTGCATGTTAAGGTGATATTTTCATAAACTTTTGGTGAGAATATGTGAAAATATTTCAAATACTCTCTAATAATTTCTTTAATTTTATAATGTTAATAATTATTACAAGTATACATAAATCTCAAACCAATAACAACGGCCCCTAAATAAGTTCTACAAGATTTACATTAATATATTCAACGGTCGTTGTCGAAAATGACTTCTTTAGTTTCAACCACTAAAGACGAGAAATTCGCCTAGAAAATTCAACAAAACACGTGGTAGTACACGTGTGAAAAATCCTAGAAGAAAACGACAGAAGTAATATGAAAGCAAATCCATGAAAATATTGGTATCACTGTACAATCAGTTACTAAAATTTCGTAGAAGGACTAAACCATTGCGAGTCTCAGGTTCCTTACTAGATCCTTAACACTCCCTGAAAAATCTTTCTCCATCTGCCATTAGAAAACAAAGAAACATCAATATATTGGATAAATTACAAGTTAAACATTTTAATGTTCCATATATATCATTTGCAAATGAGAATTGTTATTAAAATGATCACCTGTGCAAGGACTGTGATGTCAAGAGTGGAGTCTCCGAATGGCAATACTATACTATTTTCAATGCGCAATTGATGTTTTTCAATTGTGTTTAGTATCTTAATCATGCATCCTTTGCTCTTCTCGCAATGGATTCGGACTAGAACATCGTTTTGAGATACTTTTGCTTCGATTTCTGGCAACATTTGATCAGATTGTGTAATATGATCTGAAGGAGGAGATGATAGGTAAGGTTCATCGTCGAACATTACTTTAGATTTCTTCACAAGAATCATTGATTCCATTTCTCTTGTTGATTCTTTCTCTTCTTTTAGCTTTCTTATTTGCTCTTGAAGCTGTTTCATACGTGAGATCGCATCATCAAGAACCGTTATCTTATCCGCCTAAAAAAGCACAAGAAAGTTCAGCATTCTTGAAACCAATTAACAATAATACAATTTATCAATAATTAACAATTTAAATTTGCCCTAAGGCTAAGATTGTACCTTCTTAAGCCCGGGAAGAAGAGCGGAAAGAGCAATGAATTTTTCCGAAAGCTTCTCGCGGCGCTTTCTTTCGGCTAGAACATGTTCTTTTGCAAGAACCAGAGATCTTGTGCCATTAGAACATGTTTTTCTTTTGGTGCCACATTCATCTAATCGATCTATAATGATCTCTTCCGGGGCCGGAGAAGAAGAAACATTACTAGAGAAATCAAAAGAAATCAATTGTGGCTTGTTCTTGATCTTCATCACAGGCTTCACCTCAGGCTTTGGCTTCTCTTTGAGGAACTCAAAATGCATCTGGTGATCAAAATTTGATGAACGTTGAGCTCTTTGTGAATCCATACTCGCTTCATCAGCTGATAATTTATATTCTTCGTAAATATCAAAGTCGAAATCAATGTTTTCTAGCGAGAAATCAGTTAAGAAGAAGTCTTCATCCATATCCGAATATTGAGAAATAAATGATGAAGAAATATCAAATATTTTCCTAGTTAAGACAATACTAATTAAAGACAAATCGAGAGATGTATTTGTTATTTTGTCGTAAAGGGTTTATGAATATATAGAAAGTGTTTTCAGGTGTCGTCTTTATATATTGACAACGAGACGCGGCTTAGTTTTTTCTCCATTCCATAATTACGTTGACCAGATTGTGTATATAATGCATAAAACGTGACGAATAAAGTAATTTTATTATGATAAATTTTAGAAGTCTTCTTATTAGTGTCCATGATCATAATGTTCGTAAATGTGTTGGCTTCTAAAACTACAAATAAAGGGAAAGAGAGGGAGTATAAGAGATGTATGGACAAGTTAGTATATTGGGAATATTTTTATTGCATTAAAATAAAAGTGGCAATAATGCTCACCAAGTGTTATTAAGAAGACATTAAAGTTACCACTTAATTGAAGAGGTGTCCATATGAATGGAATTGAATAACTAGCCTTTTATCTTCTTTACAAAAAAAATCTTTTTATCTTAATTAAGTAGGTTATCTAATTAATTCTCATCTACTTAATAAAAGTGTATCTTCAATCTTCATCGCAACTATTTTTGTGTATTTTATTTCCTTTAAAAAATCAACAAATACCACCAATACGTGTGTGGGAATGGGACAAAAAATATGAAAGTAAGAGAAGAGAAGCACGTTTTTTCGAGCTAATTCCCACTCGGAAACAACCGACCAGAAAAAAAGTCCCTAAAGCCTCGTCCCCTAGTCTTCCGTCCATCTAACAACTTCATTCATATATAAGGAAATATACAAAAATATTTACTTATCTTTTAACTATTGTCTTAATTGTTTTTTTTATAAATTACCAAATCTATAACATATACTAAACAAGGATATAACATATATTCAATTTCTCAAACCATCGAATAATTCTAGCCATATTGCTATTTGTTGACTGATAACTAAACTTGTTTTTATTTACTTACTAGTATAACGTTATATAGGTTTAATTATGTAAATTTTTTTTTTAACTATGTCCAACAACCAAACCTATATAATGTTATACTAGTAAGTAAACCCGAGTGGGGTAGTAGCTAGAGTTCACATTGGTGGACCTAGCGATATTGACGAATTGTTTCAATTTTTGGACAGTTTTCTTGATTTTGCATATATAGGCTGAGAGATGAATGTCATTTCTTAAGAAATATAAATTACTATTATTCTAAAACAGAACCTCTAATCCAATGTGTTTTCACATGGTTAAGCTATATTAAATTAAGGCAATTAGAAAAATGGTCTCTTCTTTAAATATGTCTCAAAATTTGGAGCACTTTTGAAAATTCATAAAAAGAAAAGGCAAGGAAACATGACATAATATATGGTTCAAGCTCTCAAACCTAATACATTTTAATCAATGTTAGAAAACCTCAAGCTCCGAATATTTTCGATATATATATATATGTATATATATATGTGTGTGATCGTTAGAATTTCCATCTATTACGTGGTCTCAAAAACGAAACTATCTCAAAACATGGTATATATTCATGATCGTCTCAGATGCCATACTATCTTAAAACATGGTATGTATTCATGAACATATCTTGGACCCATTTATTCAATGTCGTAATAAAATAGATTAATGGTGGATATTAACACCGGGGATGTGGTACTCATATAAATAAGAAATTGCAGAAGAAGTTATGATGCCATGTGGATGTCGACATCCTTAGAACTTTTAAAATAATATTTAATCATGTCTTTGAACTGTTTTGTTAAATATATCTTTGAACTCAATTTGGTACTGACAACTGCCCGTAACCTTCTCAAATGTCTCAACCTTCGTATATATATTATATCAAAGTGTCGAATTGTAGAGTACATAGTTTGCTGTGGTGATGCATTCACAAACTCATCCGGCCCAAAAGGGTAGGCAAAATGCAATGATTATGGCCTTATGGGCCATGTTCATTTTTGAAAAATCTTTTATTTTTTTAATTTGTTTTAAAAGGATATGAGATACCCTATTTACTGTTAATGATAACTAAAAAAAAAAATCATTAGAGCAAGATCGGATATAATTGATTTAGTGATATGTTAGCGAGTAAGACTTAATAACAGAAAGCATCATCAAATTCACTTCTTTCACTTCTTTAGATGTATATTTCTCACTATATAACACATATACATGTTTATATAATAATTTATTTTATGAAAGTAATGTATACTGATTTTATATATTTGATTTAGTAAAGTTATTGGAAGGAAAAAATAATTTAAAAAACAAGAAGAAGAACAACTAAATTGTTTTTTTTTTAAGAAAAACTAAAATAACTCACAAATTTGTTCATTACTTAAATAATTGTAGATTCTGCCAAAATAATAGCAGACCAAAAAATGAAATTTAATTTTGCCAATATGTTTGGAAGACTTTCGTAAAGTATGCCAAATAGCCGTATAATTTATCAAATATCTACAAAATCTACCAAATATCCTAGTTGATGATATGATTGGGACAAATGTTTATGCATGGTTACGGATCTTTCGGTTGATAGTGCGGTGTGGACGAGATATGCCGCCGAAAATATCATAGCTCCAGCTGACCAAATCTACATGCTAACGTTCTTTAGAGAAAAAAAAAACCTTATTATTACATAATCAATTAAATTACTTAATTCTTATTAATACACTATTTCGTTTCGTCATTGAGGTTGGGAGTTTGGATTTTACATTTGGAGGGACCAATCATTTCCATTATTGTCGTCGTCGCAGGACCTTCCAACTTTGTCTTCTTCCTTAGTCATTAACCCGATAGGTGGGAAACTAACCATGTATATATTTTTAAACTTTAGATTTTTGGTATGAAAATTGTTGACGATAAAAAAAGTATGAAATTGTTAGTGTTTTATTGGTTAGCCACTAGATCAATGATATTTCAATTCTTAATTTAATCTTTAAATTCAAATAATAGATTTTTAGTTTCTTATACGTTAATTTCTAAAAAGCAACTTCTATTATTGCTTTTATAAATAAACAATTCCTCAAATCTTTTCCATCTAAACCCAAATCTATGTTATATCATTTTTTTTTCTAACAAAACTAAATTATAGTGTTTAATACTCCTACTTGTTTCAGAACATTTTTTTATCAAGTAAACATTATCTTCGGACAATTATTTGATCTAGAAACAGAACATTATGGAATAAAGATTGGTGTTGGGTTTATATGACCTTATCTGTCTCTACTCTATCTTCTCTCCATATATATAAATGTATATATATTATATATATATAAATAATTGTATATATTATTTGGGTTTATACAAATTGTTGTCTCTAGATAAATGGTTGAAATAATTGAGAAGAAAAAAAAGTTTGTTGAATATTACTCGATCCATTCTCTACCAAGTAGAAGATAAATAAGTTGAACAAAAATTTTATCTGATTAAAAAAATCGTTTCATAAAATGAATTATTTCCTCTTTTTTTAAAGATATATATGTTTAAGAAAGAAAAATTTTGTTTCACAAAGATGGTGTTTAGTATTTTCAATGCAAAAATTGTATAATATTTACTTTTTCCCTATTAATTATAGTTAAAATAAAAATAATAATTAACATTTAATTAAAGAATATAGGTATTTTAGGTTAGGTAAAATGTTTGTTAACATGTGTACAAGAACTTAAAATTTATTTTTGTGGAAGAGAGGAAGTATTTTTTAATTTTTTTTATCACAATGGATAAAAGATAGATGAATATTTTATTCAACGTGTACAACCATTTGAATCCACCATGCCTTTTGTAGGGGTGGGCACAATTACCTTACCGCCTTGCCGACCCGCCCGCCAAAAGCGGGTACCACTCTGAGTCAAGTAACAAGGGATTTTCAACTACTTGCAATAGGCGGGGCAAATATCAAGGCAGATTTTTTTCGTTACTTGCCCGTTACCCCCGTAACCGTTATCCGCCCGTTACCCGTTACCGCCATAATTACTCGCAATTACCCACCCCTATACCCGCTTATCCGCCACAATTACTCAATTACATGCCTCTATATCCGCTACCCGCCACAATTATTCGCAATTACCCACCTCTATACCCGCTACCCGCCACAATTACTCGCAATTACCCGTCTCTATACCCGTTACATGCCACTATTACCCGTAATTACCCGTTACCCGCCCCGTTACTCGCAAAAAAAACGGGTCATAACGTGAAGGCAAATCTTGCAAGTAATGGAATTTTAAGGTCCTGGTTTTCAGTGCGTTTAAGCGAAGCAATGTCAGCGGATTTTGACTACCGTCTGGTCAAGTAAAAAGAAGGCAAATTTTGAGTGCCTTGTGCCCACCCCTAGCCTTTTGTTTAGCATTTTTTGACCCGACAAGACAAAACTAGATTCCATAAAACACTTTTGGTTTTCACATTTATTTGACCTTCTTGAAAAGGTTTCCAATAAAATAGGAAAATTCCACGTTTTCAATTCAATTTAATAACCTATGAATGGTCGTTGCTGACATGTTTTTAAGGAATTTCCTACTTAACAATGACTTTTGCGAGTAAAAAAAAAACTTTTACTTCTCACTATTTTCCATTGAACAATTTAAACATTCACATAAATAAATTACATAATATGAGAAAAAATCAATTCGAACATTAAATAAATAGCATTCAAATTTTCAAAAACAGTTAACCAAACAAAATGTTTACTCTTATTACTATTCTCTTAATTGTCAGAAAATTTTTAATGCTCTTAGATTTTTGGTGTTTTAAAATAAATTAGTACAAAATGATCTGGATTGATACGGTAGGCTTTCATAGCATTCTCTCATGAGTCATGAGCTTAATGATCAGTATATATTTACAAAAGATCACAGTCGTCTGAGAGAAGAAACCAAGAGTCCCATTGGCTCAAACAAATCTTGCATAACACAAAGTATCATCAAACACTCCTTCAAAACTTGTAGTAAAATGTTGATTTTGACTATTTTAAATTAACTGATAACAATAGCATGGTTAGAAACGGAAAGGTATTTGAAGACATTTATCTACTCTAACTCTATACATTCATGATGGATGACTTACTAGGGTTTGAAAAAAATATTATCGTAAATTACTAAAAAAAATTTTTTTTACGACAAAACATTCCATTAAAATATCAAAATACAAAAAGTATTACAAAATCCAATACAAAACTTCGAATTACAAATTATTAAATAAGCCCAGCCTTTCCGACAAGAGCAGTTACGCCTTTTCCTAAAACCCTTACTAAACCACCGCCACCATACACTGAAAACAAAATATTAGAAAAAACGAAATTAAACACTGCTTCCTTTCAAGATAAGCCTTATACGCTAACAACCATTGTATGTTGTTATCTTCCTTCTTTTCTATTTGTCTCACTTTGATACGATGTGTATGCCAGATTAGCATTGCTTTTTTTGCTTTCCAAATCATACCAGAAAAGGTTATTGCATCCATTACATGTTTTGAAATATTGACACGATACCAATTAGTCCGTACTCGCATCCTTAATAATAATGTAGACTTCATATTTATGCCGCTTTGACTCTATCAATGTTCCAAAAATTGCTAGGCGCTAGTCGGGTGGCAAGGGTGGGCCTAGCGCCTAACCAATAAATCAGAGATTAAACAGGGATTAATCGAAGATTAGTTTTATAGTTTTAAGACTATTTTAATATTTTTAAAATATATTAATCCATTATAATTAAATTTTTCTATAATATTGTTTTTAAAATTGCAGTAAACACATTAAAACATTTTTTTATGATTTTCATTAAAATTTTGAACATAAGTTATTGTAAAATATCATAAAATCCCAATCTAAATGTCTGAATAACAAAAAAAAAAAAATTAACTGGCGGCGAAGGTGGGCCTAGCTATTAGGCGCTAGTCGGGCGGCGAGGGTAGGCTTAGAGAATAAACGGGGAGTAATCGGAGCTAGGCGGGGATTTTTAGAACATGGGACTCTGTACATCCTTGCGTTTGTCGAAGTCTTCTTTCAATGACACCGACCTGATCGTGAGTCTTGACGATATACTCTTTAATCGAGGATGAAATTTTTCAGAAACACCGTTAAAATGAATAGCATCATCGATCAACACCAACGCTGGATAGATGAGAGCACCGACCTCATCGAAAATTGTTAACCACTTCCCGACATAGTTTCACTCTACTATCTCCAATCTCGAAATTTGATATTCCCGGATCCCATATCTGGGTTTGAGAAATCTTCCAAGAGTGCTCCTTCGTTCTCAAATCAAGTAGATGGTTGAGAAGGAAATAGGAAACGCAATCGGAGACAAAACACCAACAATACCATCGTGATGGCAGTCGGACAAAGACTATACGAAAGAGAGAAGAAATGATTTCACTGCACTCCCAATGAGTTTTGTTACTCTTGTGTGAAGGCTGTTTCATTGGCCATAAGTACTCTGGAGTACAACAACCCAACCGGTGGTGTTGAGAATGGAGAGAACATTCATCGTTGGTGTAACGCCCGTGTTCCAAAAATTAATTAATTTAATTAATTCAGAATTCTTTCGAATTTATGAACCTTAGACAAATCTCGATAAATTAATTATTAGGGTTGAAATAATTAATTTAGATTTGTTCCGGGGGTGTCATAAATTGTTTCGAAAGTTTTGGAGTTTTTCTTAAAGGTTGGAAAAGTTATGGTTTGACTTTTCTTCTCTTTTCTTCTTCTTCTTCGTGCTGATTTTGGCTAAGTGTGGAGAAGCTTTTGAGCTGAACTTGCCGAGTGAGAAAGAAGAGAGAGAGAAGGGTTGGAAAAGCTTGGTGAAGCTTAGTTCTTGTGAGTTCTTGCTAGTGTGTAGCTTGTGGAGCTTGGGCAAGGTTGTGGCTGAAGCTTGTAGAGCTTGGCGTGAGCTTGGGTGAGTTGGTGTGAGCTTGCCGTGAGCTAAGGGAGCAAGATGAAGAGTTATAGGGAGTTCTTGAGCTCGGATCTGTTGTGTGTGAGCTTGGGAGAAGCTTGTAAGAGGAGCTCTTGGAGCTTGGTGTTTCACGGAAAGGCTAGGGAAGAAGGAGGAGTCTTCTTGAGCTTGGGGAGTTCAATCTAGGCTTGATTCTTCCATTTCCTAAGGTGAGTTGTGACCAAAGGTTCATGAATGCTTGTGTGGAGAACTTGGGGATTCCGATTTGAACTTGGTGTTTGGGTGATGATTTCCGTTTTGAATTGTTGAAGTTTAGTGTAGATTCTAAGCTTGAATTGGTAGGGAATCATTGATTCATGCTTGTGGTGCTCTGTTGAATGTTGATTGTGAAAATCTAGGATTGAATTGATGAATTTGTGTGATTTCCGTTTTTGGTAGTGATGATGAATAGTGTTTTACTATTCATCTGCGGAATACTATTCACGCTGCGGAAGCGAGTTTACTATTCACGCTCTTGTTAGATTATTTTCACGTGAATTTAATCGTGTTAGAAATTGATTGTTGTGGTGATTGATTTTCTTGTTGTTGTGGTTGTTCGAAATTGTGTGTAGCTTTCATATAACCTGTTGTTGGGATGATCAATCTCACACAGTATTTGTTTTTTCTAAATGTTGATGCATCACTTTTATCGATGCAGGTAAAGATAAGGTGTGATCGTGGAATCGAAGGCGTCGAGGGGAGGATGATTAAGACTCGTGTTTTTGCTGTTTTTGCTGTTATTCCGCTGTGCTGTTAAAACTGCTAGGTTGCAGTTTTTTTTTGCGAGTCAGTACATTTGTATTAATAATTTTTTAATGTTAAATATTTATTATGCAAAAAAAAAAGTGTGGTTGTCACAGTTGGTAAAAGCATGATGAGATCGTCGGCAAAACACATGAACTGACACGACGTGTTGAAGAGACACGACGAAAGAACAACAACCCAACCAATTAAGTTGTGAAAGAGAATATTGGTTCTCATAGGCAAGATCGCAGACAGATCGCTGGTGACAAACATGAACCGGCACAAAACTGTGAAGAAGAGATAGGGCAATCGCCCAAAAAGTCACCATCGAAAGCCTCATAACCGTCCGAACCCAAAAAATTACTAAAACTTTTTAATACTAGAAGTTATCATATAAATATCCTAGAGACTAATGTGTTTAATTGACAATAAAACTGATCAAATTTATCAAGAAATATACCGTTTATTAAACTAACGAAAAGTGTTTTACATCGCAGGAAATATATAATCCAACAACTGCGAAAAAAATTCTATATTTAGGAATAGGTACTAAACGTTGATGATAGTCATCTTAAAGCACACTTACAACGAGAACAAGGATCTTTAAATGACTTAAGAACCTCCATACAACAAACTTAATTATCAACTTAAAAAATAAACCATTTTCATGGAGAAAATATAATTTTAGATTCTTCAGGTCGGAGAAATCGATGATGATAAATACGAGTATTATATGTAACGTGAAACCAATCACATGACCTTTGATAAGCCACGACTCAAGTTCTTCACAATATCCTCGATTTTCATATCAGAATCGCTATTCTTCTGCAAAGAACAAACAATATCATTTAGATTTTTCGAGTTATAACAATATCATTTAGATTTTTCGAGTTATCGAATTTTTAGGTCTAAAGTCATACTAATTCTAAAACATGCTAGCTTCCACCATACTAAAATCAGCTCTAATGTAGACCATAGTCTAAACTAACTAATTCATGATTTCTACCAATAAAACCATGTTTTAACACAATAAACAAGTTCAACACATAAATATAATAAAACTTATATATAGTTTGTATGAGAATATAGTCACCTGAGCGATAATAGAGATGTCGAAAGTAGGTCCAAAGGGCAAGACACTGGTGTTGGAGATAGAAAAACCAAGCTTCTCAATCTCACCTATAATCTTGATCACATGACCCTTTTGCTTCTCGCATAGGATCTTAATAAGAACATCGTTTCCCGAAACACTAACTTCAATCTCTGGAAGATTCGAGTTGGAGCACTCGCGATTTCCATCTGAAGAAGATGATAATGACTGATGATTATCATCCAAAACCAGCTGAGACTTCTTCACAAGAACCATGGATTCCATTGTTCTTTTCTTCTTTTGTTCCTCATACTCTGTCACACTCTCTTGGAGGTACTTTATATGCTCTATTGCATCTCCCAACACAGAAGCCTTGTCCATCTATGTAAAACACATATATACATCTGTCAATATATAGCATGTAAACTTATACTGATCCCTCCAAGTAAATGAAACTGAATTTTTTTTGTATAAAAATCATTATTCTTATATATATAGAGGAATTGTTTTTGTATGTACCTTCTTTAGGCCAGGAACTAGGGCGGAAAGAGCTACAAATCTTTCAGTAAGCTTCTCTCTCCGTTTTCTTTCTGCGAGTATGTGATCTTGAGCATTTGATTGGCTTCGGGTCAAGGGTTGACCCTTCTTTGTCCCTCTTTTTATCAACTCGGCTTGCCTTTGGTTTAATGATCCAACTTCTTCTTCGTTGGGGCTAAATATTAACTTATGAGAGTTGTGATTGGTAACCTTTAAACCCGTCTTTTCAAAAGAAAGAATCCTAGAAGAAGAAGGATTTAACTTTGGTGACATGTGAGTGGTCTTAAGAATCTTTGAAGGTTTCTCTTCGACCAAACCATCATTACAAGAAAAATCAAAGTTATAACATGTGGTGATATCATCAAGAGAGGGGAGAGACTGTGGAACATCTCCAACGAGTGCGTTCATGTGGTATTGGTGGATGATGCTATACTCTTCTATATCCTATAGATAAAGAAAATAATACTTTTTCAAGAAATTTGCCAAAACAAAAAAGAACATGAATATAGATTATATATTACAAAATCATAAGATGTATAGAAGTGTACCAACTCGGAGGACCATTTGGTAGAACATACGTTCATCGTTGTGGCCATGATTGCTAGCTTCTTAATCAAGAATCTGAAAATTGGTAATCATATGAAGAAAACTATTCACCACGAATACGAAATTATATAAACCATAGTATTTCTTGAATTTCAAAGACTTTGAAAAGATTTCAAGAAATTGGTGCAGTCTGAAAAAAAATGAAGTTGAATCTTACCTTTTGGGGGGGGTTGGGTAATGGGTATATATTTTTATATACATAGAACTCTGATGACTCTTATGAGTACGTGTGAAAGGCAATCAGGTACAATTAGATATTGGTTAGGTGATGCTAATAAAAACATATATTAATTAATGATAGGGAAAATGACTAGAATAATACTAGATTTAGATTTAATGGCTAATTTAGTATAAGAAAGATTAGAATTAGATTAGTTCATTTTGATCACAAAATTACCTTTAAGACTATGTGTTAGGAAAAAAATAATTATAAAAATGCCATTACTAATTAATGTCACATCAGCATTTTTTCTGAAAAAAAATTATTTACGACTTTGCCACTGCGAAAGAAAAACTCTGTGAAATAAATCTTCGGTTCTATGTTATGGCAGATTTTTTGGTTTGGTATATTTTTCATTTAGCCGTATATTTATTTCGTAGATTTCTAAGTCTTAGTGGTAGTAGATTTTTTTAATCATCGCAGATATTTTATCACACCGTAGATTTTTTAACGAATATTAGGATAGAGACAGTGGATTTTCTCATTTTCCTAAATCAAAAGAAGAATCAACTGATTTTTCATCATTTCAACCAAATTCAAAAAAATCTAGTTGCTTTTTTAATTTTTGCGTGATGCGGGTAAGTAAGGTAGAACCATAGATTCTACGAGTTTTAATAAAAAAAAATCTATATTTGTATGGTAGATTTAAAATTCTACCTTAGATTTATTTTGTAGACTTTTTTTTTACCGTAGATTTTTAAATTTATTTATGGCAGAGCTTGATTTCACATTCAAGTGGTCGTAGATTTTTTGGCAAAGTTTAATTACTAGATTAACATTTTAGTTATCGCAGATTTTATTTTTGTTAATTTTAATTATCGCAGAGTTTTAAATCTTTTTTACGTAAAAGATTTGGTACAATTCTCTTTACCGTGGAGATTAAAGTTACTAGAATGGTATATTTAGTGGCTGCAGATTTAATGTCGTAGATTTTTGAAGCTATGTTACCGCAGAGTTTTTACTGTTTATGTTACCGTAGATTTGCTCACAATTTTCTTAATTAATGACGAAAAATAGAAATATTATTTTTAAAAAACGTAACTAAATAAGTTAGGGTTTTGGGATGCCTCCATCGTGTTCTTTCCCAAAAATTCTTTTAGTTTTGAACCCTCACCTCTAAGTTATTACTTCCTTCT
The DNA here is from genome assembly GCA_028015245.1 of Cardamine occulta. Classification (NCBI taxonomy): domain Eukaryota; kingdom Viridiplantae; phylum Streptophyta; class Magnoliopsida; order Brassicales; family Brassicaceae; genus Cardamine; species Cardamine occulta. Next base: position 2,228,467 of record CM051374.1, on the reverse strand, counting down.
CATGATATTCCATCTTATTCTTTTTCTATTTGCTTATCATGGAGCGCATCATCCTTGTATCTGAAAAATGGATATTTGCAAATAATAGATGGTTGTTTGTTGTTGATAGCAAGAGTGGTTCTCGAATTCTGCAAGGTAATACAAAAATCACTTTTGATGAATTCATTGAAATGGTATATGAAGATTTTGGGTTGGATAAGAGAGTATGCAATGTTGAGTTGAGTTACATCCTGCCAAAGAATCTCCTTCAGAATCTTCCACCAGAAACACCTCCGGTTATTATTGGTAACTCTAGACAATTTCAATTTTATTTGGCTCAGTCATCATCAGAAACAGAAATGGTTAGACTTTGTGTGGAAGTGAAAGAGAAAAATTTGGTTGAATCAAAATATGTTGATGAAAGCGATTGTGTGACTTTAAATGATAGCAAGGATGACGAGAACTCTGAGAAAGAAGAAGACGAAGATGAAAACAGATTTGATTATTGTGACAACTCAGACGGAACTAATTCAGATGATGAGAACTTTAGCAAGTATGGGATGCCACCAGAAGAGAAACAAGTACCTATGAAGCAAAGTAAATCCACAGTGTTTTTAAATCAACAAAATGAGTATCCTGATTTGGTGAACTTTGAATTGTCTTCCATGACATTAGCTATTGGACAATGTTATGCAACCAAAGAGCATTTAGAGACAAGATTGAAGATCTTAACAGTCATTGAGAGGTTTGATTTTCGCGTAGACTACTCAAAACCAGACTTATTGATTGTCAGGTGTTGGGTGGAAGGATGTATGTTGAGGCTACGAGTATCACCAGTAGAAGGTGATCTCAAATTTCATGTTCGCGTGTATATAGTTGAACATACATGTTTAGTTACTATGCGGTCTGCATCATCACGTCAAACAACTCCAGATAAACTTGGAATGTTATACAAGGATTTTGTCGGTGGAATCGGACCAACTATTAGGCCGATGCATGTTGCGGAAGCAATGACTAACCGATTTCAGATCAAGGTAGTGACTACGCCTCAAATTTTGTTGCATATCGAATTTTTTGTTTTAATCGGAAGTTCAAATTTGTTTTTATTAGATGGATTATTGGAAAGGTTACCGGACTCTACGTTATGCACGGCAATTGGTTAGAGGTACTCCTGAGAGTGGATATGACCAGCTATCTGCTTATTTATTCATGATACACAGAGCAAATCTCAGGAGACTAACGCGACTTGAAGTTGATGAGAGTCAAAGGTTCAAGTATTTTTTTTAGCATTTGGTGCAAGTATTACCGGATTTCCTTTCATGAGAAAAGTGGTGGTGGTTGATGGTACTTTCTTAAAAGGAAAATACAAAGGTACACTTCTTACCGCAACAACTCAAGATGGTAATTTCAGATATTTTCTATAGCTTTCACCGTGGTTGATACTGAAAATGATGAATCATGGAAATGGTTTTTCAAGCAACTAAGCTATGTGATCCCATATGATAAAAGCTTGCAATTGTCTCTGATAGACACCAATCAATTGGGAAAGCAATACAGACCGTCTATCCAAAGTCTAGTCGGGGTATATGCACGTATCATCTATTCAAAAATATTCTGGTTCGATTTAGAGGAAGAGAAACCTTTGGGTTGGTGAAGAAGGCGGCCAATGCTTTTACATTTGTTGATTTCAAAACAGCATTTGATCAGATTAAAGTGTTGAATCTTGTGCTTCATAATTATCTTGAAAGAGCTGATTTAAAACTGTGGACACGAGTGCATTTCCCTGATGATAGATATAACATTATTACTAGCAACATTGCCGAGTCTATTAATAATGTTTTATCCCATTCTAGGAGTTTGCCTATTGTACACCTCCTAGATGCAGTGAGGTCCATGATGACAAGATGGTTTTCAGATCGAAGAAATGATGTATTAAAAATGAAAACATCTCTTATACTTGCTGTGGAGAAAATGCTAGAGGTAAACAAATAAAAAAACAAATTTTCTAGTAGTTACGTATTATATAAGATTAGCTTGTTTATGCAATACTAACCCTATTATTGTTTTGTAGAGCCGAGTTGCGTATGCTAAACTTGTTACTGCACAAGATATAGATGCACATCAGGTGCAAGTGACAAGCAGATCATTTGTATATGTTGTTAATTTGAGAGAGAAAAAGTGTACATGTCATCGCTTTAACTTGGAGAAAATACCGTGTGGCCACCCAATTGTAGCATGTGAGAAGAGGAAAATCGAACCAACTACGATGTGTCATCTTTATTACCACAAGAATTCTTTGTACAACTCCTACGTAAGCGCCATCTTACCTAGTGATTTCACAATACCAATACCAGAAACTGTTGCAAATCAAGTTTATTATCCCTCTGTGATTCGACCACAACCAGGTAGACAAAAAAAGTCGAGGATTAAACCTGCCTTAGAAGTTGGTATGGAGAAGAAAAGGCCAAGGAATCAACACCCATGTGGAAATTGTAACTTAGCTGGCCATAACCGTAAAACATGTACTTCGTAAACCATTTGTTTCTTTGCTTCGTGAACCATTTGTTTTTTTTCCTTCTGTATTAATTTTTTGTTTACACTATTGGCCTATTTTTTCTGATTAGTTTAAGTAAATATTAAATCTGCGGTAAGGAATAACTAAATATGCGGTAAAGAATAAATAAATCTGCAGTGCAAAGAAAAAATTTGCGATAGATAACCTAAAAGTAGAACAACCAAACTGTCCAAAAAACACAAATATTAAGCAAATCCAGTCATAATGAAACTTCGTACAACATATTATATCAACTGTTAAACAAGAGTCACTAAGCAACATGATACTTCGACCAAAATACTACAACAAGTGTAAACAAGAGTCATTATGCAACAAAATAAAACAAATAACAAACCAACAACTTAGACTTCTTCTAAATCACTGTCGCTCACATCTTCATCTAGAAGCTGAGGAATTACATCCTTACGATAACAATATTCATCAAACAGTCCGTCTGTTACCTCCTTATGAACTTCATCAAATATTTCAGACACAAGTCTAACCCGAACAGCATGAATGATCTTGTCGCTTAAACCATCAAACCTCAATCCCAATACTAGACACTCTATGTATTTCAATGAGTAGACACCACAATCTCCTGGATTTTCATTGACTGAGACGTTGACCAGCATTTTTCTCACATCCATCATTGCGCAGCTCTTCTTCCGGTCCTCAACAGGTATGTATTCACTAAGTATTGTTGGGATCATTTTCCTGAGTGGGCGAACAGATTTTTGTAACTCTGTATCGTCCTTTGGTGGGATGCTATCGTAGATAAAGATCATCTTCTTCTTCAAGTCGATATCCAGAGCCACCCAATGATTTATACCCACAAATAAGCACCCGTACAAGTGATCAATATCAATGAACCATCTCTTGTTAGTCACCACAAGCTGTAGACCTAAGCAGTTGTCCCGATATGTTTTCCTGAAGACAAAGTCTAAACCCTGAGCCAAATAAAGCAGATAGTCATCCTCCATATGCCTGACAAAGAAAGGATCCAAGAAAGCAATCTGCGGACTGTAGAAAGGAGATGGTTGGCGCATATGCCTGTTACGGAACATAGTCATTGCCACATAAATGTGCTGCAAAAAAGGAAAGAAACATAAGATTTCAATATAGATGTGCCATTAAAAGCACATGAAGAAATGTAATTATTTTGCATAAAACCAAAAGAACTTATCCCATATGCTAACCATCCAAAATCATGCCTTATCCAATCATCCCTAGGAGTAATAATTGTTAAGTAGAATTTAGGGTGATGAACCTCGGTTAGAAGAGGTTGTTCCTTACAAAACAAAGGAAAAAAATTGTTATATTGCAAATGTTGAATGATGCTAATACTAAAAGTGGAAGGTTATTGTTTACTTACTCATCAGTCTTCATGAACTATATTAGTTTCTCATGGAGGAATTCATCCACAACTTCAAATGGATCGTAATGGGAGAGACTTTAATACCTTTGATGATTCTCTTCACTATAGAGCTACCAACAAATGGATATTTTTGAGAACCTGCCAATTTGATTTCACGTCTTGGTTTCGGAGTCTCATCATTCAAGTTGGTGGACACTTTAAGTAACTTGTATATTGCCTTGTCCATCAACTTATTAGCCTCTTTATCCTTTGGGTTTGACCATATTGAATTCTCAGATCCTGCATCACCTTTCTTCTCAACCTCACCATCTGTATTCTCTATCTTCACTATAACTTTATCTTCTTCTTCTTCTCATCATCTTTCTTCTTCTTCTTCTTCTTCTCATTTTTCTCTTCTTTCTGCTCTTTCTCCTCATTTTCCTATTTGTTCTCTTCTTCTTCTTCTTCTTATCCTTCTTATCATATTTCCTATTCTTCTTCTCATCTTTCACTTTATTCACCACTCTTGATCTTGGAAACTCGTTATTAGAGGTTTGATTCAACTGAACCATCCATGACTGTACATAAACATAACATTAGTCAATTAGTAAACAATTGTCTCTTGATCAAGAACTAATTTTACAATTTCCAATGGTAACCTAGATCCTCTATGAATGCCTAGTACTGCAACTGAAAGTAGACACAATTGGGCCACCATAAGCCTCTTATCTAAATCCCAAAGATGGCTTATGGCCATCACAAGCTCCAGTTCTTCATATGTAGGTCCTGTTGCTATAGATATTTGTATCTCCCTCCAGAAATCTTCATGATGGTATTGCATCACAATTAAGACCAGTGAAAGCCCCAAATTAATGGAGGGAGAATCGGATAGGTCTATCATCAATAAGGGACCAAATCTCATGGGGATCATCCACTAAGAGCTGGTTGACCAATAAGTAATGAGCTCGCTTACCTAGGTTTTTAATATCTCTAAGGCTATCAAATAAACCTATCGTGCATAACACTTTAGGATCGAATCCACAAGGACTAAGGATTACTCACTAAAGATGCGAGATTCTAACTAAGCTAGAGCAAACAATGATTTGGTTTTAAGAAAATGAAAATGAAAGATAAAAACAATGAATCATGAGTTCTACTATCATAAGGATGAATTAACAATCAAACAATGATGACATAGATTGCATTAAGTACCATCTTAGATCATGGAATTCACAATGATGACTAATCCACTCTCATGATACTAATCATTTTACTAATCATGCAATTATCAATAATTCTTGTTAATAATTAACATAATCAATGAGCATTATAGAAATAACTCCAATTAGATAACTAAATACCCTAATCAACTACTCTCAAAGGCTAGGATTGTAAAGCTCATAAAAAGATTCATTCAAGCATTTTATCAAACACCTTGTGGGCATATAAATGCTTAAGCTCTAAATCACCAATCTCTTGGCTAATCTAGCACTAAGAACATCCTAATATGAAAGATCTAAAAACAATCAACTTAAATAATCAACATCTAACCATCAATTCATCATAATCTAGCAAACCATGATCCAACAAAAAGACTAATAACCTAAGAGAAGAAATAAGAAAAAGAAAAAGAAAAAGAGATAAACATGGATTTACAAAGATAGAAGTGAAAAAATCTTTATTAGAGTGGCATATATTATGAAGATCAATCCAAATCAACCATAAGAGAGTTTGGATATCAACCCAACTCTTAGCAAAAGAAAACTTAGGGTTTACAAGAGTTAAGACAAATATTTATATTGAAAAAGAAAAGAAGGAGACAAAGTCAATCTAAAACAGAAAAGTCAACAGCTGCAACTCGGGGTCACTATCGACCATGCTTGGTCGATAAGACATGGTCGATACACCAAATTGACCTGACCATGTCGATAGACCAGGTCGATAGATTTCCCTGGACGTTTTTCGGCTTCGTATCGACGTGGTGATATCGATAGGCTCTAGTTGATATCACTAATCTACGAATATCTCTCGAACCACAGCTCGGATTGGCTTCAAATCACCTCCAGTAGAAAGCTAACTCGATCCTCTACAAGTTTCATGAAGAGCTCAGGAGCTAACTCGAAATGGAGTGCCTTCATATTTGTTGATCTTTGAGGCACTTTGGCATGGTTCTAAAACAGCATTTCTTCCTTTTGATCCATTTAACTCCATTTGATTCCTCATCCAAGTTTCAAGTCCCAAAACACCTAAAAAGACTCAAAAGACTATGCAAATGTGATAAATGAAGCTATATGATCCTAACATGTGAAACATGTAAACTAAAGACTAAAATGCTTATTTACAACTTAAAATGATGTGAAATGGAACAAAATTGGATGGAAATGAATGTTAAAATCATGCAAAAACCATACATATCACCTCCCCATGTGTATTCTATATCAGCAAACTTCGCAAACAACCCAATAGAAAAATTCTTCAAATGAGTCCACACATCAGCTCCTAATTCTTCTCTGACTTTGCCCATGTTGGTCATAGCAGAATAGTGATTCATGCTATGCGTCTGTATTGGAGATTTTCCTTGTTCAAAAGGTCGAGGAGGATATGGACGGACATCACTCGAAGAAGCCAAGCCTTTAAATATCAAATGAAAGTTACAGTTAGTGACATGAAACCATAATCAATAATCTGAGATTACAAAATGCAAAAACCCATCAATGAATAAAAGAGATGAATCAATTTAAGCTTAGCAAATTTAGCAACTTATGACAAAGGACAACGACATAAACATTGTTATTCTCAAATCAGAATATCTACGATGAGGCAAAAACTTCTAAAACAATCATCAAACAATCAAGAGACAATATACTGGGTTATTGTATTATTAGATACAATATCTTATTAAAAATGGGCAAAATAAGAGATGAATCAGCTTATGCTTCAGCACTTACGACAAAGGATTAAACAAGAAAAACAACTCAACGCAAAGATAGCATAAATAGCAGGGTAAAAATTTGATCATATGGACACAAAATAAGAGCCATCGACTAACTAATATAACATGAAAGAGTAGGATTTAGATGAGATATACATGAGGTTTTGTAACTTAATCATAAGTTCGAAACAATTTTACTTTTTGATCACACTAGCTAGCTAAAAAATATGCAATAAGAGAAGACTAAACAATCATATAAATCTGGCTATCCAAAAAAACAGCAATCTTACAAACAATCAAATGTGAAAGAAATAAGAAAAAGCTTCAAAATTTTAAGCACCACACACAGCTGATCAAATCAGATATTTTCAAAATATCGGCTACTTGTCAATAGAACAACAATCTAAACATTGTTATCCTCAAATATTTATGAGTTCAAAAAATCTCCGATCACAAAGAAGATCAATTGGAAAAACTCTGCGATAACACGAAATAACAAAATAAAAAAATCTACGATGAGGCAACAACAAACCAAAATGAACGTAACAATCACGCATAAAAATCTGCGATAAATAACAATTTCATAACACAATTCATAATATATCTCAGTTAATCGAACATTTAGGCGGGATTTCTTTACGGAAAATTAAAAAAACAAAAAACAATACTGGAATCAGACATCTTCACGCCGGAAAATGAAGGAGGCGGTGGTGACTGTGGTTGTGATTGGTCAGAATTCTCCACAATGTAGAAGTAAAATCCAATTTTACGCTTTCGATTAGTAGATCTAAAATGGAAATCTTCTTTTAGAAACAAAGCAAGAAACAAAACAGTGGATAGATATAGAACTAATGAGTTTGGAGAGACGAAGAGGCTTACCAGCGGTGATAGGAGAGAAGTTACGGCGAATTGGTGAGTTTGGAGAACCAACTAGGCTGAGCAGAGAGGCGAGAGGCACAAATCAATGGCAAGAAGACTCGACACAGAGGCACAAATCAACGGCTCGGGGAAACGACTCGACACAGAGGTGACCGGAGACACCGAGAGGGTTGAACGGCGATGACAATACCGAGAAATACACCGGCGGCGATTTTAAGATTTGAGAGAAAGAGATGTGACGGTGAAAAAATCTACGGGTTAAGGTTTTTTTTAAATGGTGAAGGTGATTTCCGATTTAGTTTAGGTTAATAATCGTGGGTTGATTTTTTGATTTTTTTTTAATTTCATTTATATTTTTTAATTTTCTAATAATATTTTGATATTAATTATTTCTCCAATTTAAATCAAAAGAGTATTTTAGTCTTTTAACAAAACATTAGTATTAGATTAATAAACCAAATTTCAGAGTATTAGATTAGTCATTAAGTTAAAAATGAGTATTATTCTAGGCAAATTTCACTTAATGATATTAATAACTCTCTCAAAGATACTGCTGTCAAATGTGTATCTATTACTAAATATGAATAGTTATGATCGCAAATACAAGATATAGTGAATGAATTGTGTGAACTTTTATTATTTAAAAAAAGTTTGTTGACTTATATGAACAACAAAATATATTTTGCAAATATGATAGTACAAGACAGATAGTACACAAAATAAGGTACTGCAACATGAAAGAGATCAACGTGTCAGAGAAAAATCACTAAATCAGGTAAGTAAATTAAAGTTGCCGACCGAATTTAAACAGGTTTAAACCAAAACAAAATTAGTAAAAAATTTATATTATCAAATAGTGATCTATCAACTAGTTAATAATTAATTCAGCTCCCATTATGATCAGATGTAATATTCCCTTTTTGGTCGAAAGACTGTAGGGTTAAGAAAAGATTACGAAATCTTCAAGAAGACTTATAATATCATCTTCTTTATCATCCAAATATATTGCCAAATGAATCTATTCAAACAACTAGATCTTGATTAATTGTTTAAACAACGTAACGCTCGCTCATAAATTAATTATCAGAGATAAACAACAATTTAAACCCGTCAACGATAAATGGTGGGTCCAATCATTGTTCATAGAGAAAATTATCTTTCATATACTTTTCTCTGTTGTATAAAGTTTTAAGTAATGGCACCAACCTCAGATCTTCCTTTGATTTTTTTTGTATTTTCTATAGTATTGGACTATTGGTTATGGATTGTTACACCTTTTCTTTTCTCATTCGATTTACCCATCAAACTCAGGTTCACACCATCATTTTAAATGGGTAGATAAAATACAAAATATATATACTTTTCTTCACTGTGAAAATTTTCATATTTGTTCCACAAATAGTTCGCTTTTTTATTTTTTATCGGTTATGTCCCTAATGAACCCACAAATAGTTTGCTATTCTGAACAATTTGCAAGATATATTTACTAGTTGTACATAAAAAATGATTGGTAGTCACTGAGTTTATGAGGATGAAGAACTCTTCTTAGGTTTCGGCCATTGGTTGAAACGTTTATCAAGTGTGTTGTTGGGAATGGCCAGAAAGCAAGCTTCTGGTTTGATTCTTGGACCCTTCTAGTTTTATTAATCAAGCTGCTTGGATACTTAGTCTTGTGGGACTTCCAATTAACTCTAGAGTGGCTGCTGTGTTGGTTTTCTTACTAGTGGGGAAACCAATTTAGATTTAGTTTTTGAGAACCAAACTTGAGCCTAATTTAATTCATGAGGTTGTATTGGGCTGTAGGTTAAGAGAGAGTATAAAGCACTCTTAAAGCACTCTTAAACTAATTTCGTGGTTAAGGAAGAAAAGAAAAATAGATGTGATTTTCGGATCTAAAAGAGAAGAAAAACAGAATTGCTAGGGTTTGTTGTGTTGAATGTTTAGACAGTCAAACGATCTACGATCTTGCTGATTTTTGGAGGATAGCTTCGTGTCTGAAATTTCCAGATTTTCTGTAGCACCTGTCGTGAGTGTTTGGGAGATCCAACGGTGAGTTCTTCTCGGTTTGAGCATATATTTTACAGGTCTTAACTTGTGACGTTGAAATAGATCATCTACCTCCGAATCTCATCGTGATAAAACTGGTTGTATCTTCAGGTCTCGAGCGGACCGCTACACAAGATAACAATACGGTTAAAGGAGTGGTACGATTTTCCGGTTTTGAGACCGAAGAAACCGAATTTCTCCCCTCATAGAGAGGGAACATGGCGGAATGGTTCTCTTCCATAGGAGGGAGGAAGGTGGAAGCGATCTCTCCTTGATGGAGGAAGTTGACAAAACATATCTCTCCTTGATAGAGGAAATTAAAAACCCAGGACCCTCACGGTCTTGAAACTTTAAGATTGGCCTGATCACTAGGTCTGTAGGGTGGTGATTTTCACACCAAATTTGGTGTATGAGTTGGAGATGGCCTTAAGGCCTAGAAATCTTTTACATGATATTTGCTTTTTCTAATAACAACAAGACAGTCTCCAACCCACAATACCAAATCTCACACCAAAAAAAATATTCTTTATTATTATATTATTAAATTTAAGATTCCTTTTTATTATATTATTAAATTTAAGATTCTCTCAACTATTTTTAATATAATTAAACGTTATGATTAATAATTAAGAAACTAATTTTTCTTATTTCTTAATTTAGAAAACGATTACAAAAGTTAACTAAAAAAATTACAATTGATAATTAATAAAAAGATTGCAAAAGAAAAAAAAAACGATTACAAAAGAAAATTTAAAAAAGATTACAATCGATAACTTCAAAGATTAAACATAAATAACAAAGTACTAATTTTCAGAATTACTATAAGCAGACCATATGTGTTCTACCAACGCATTTCAAAGTTCGATATGAGCATCTCGGTTTTTGATTTTTCTGTGTCGAGCTAAGAATGCTTGAAACCGAGCATCATCATCACCCATCATCTCAACTTCGGGAGGTGGGAATTCGGTTTGTTCTTGAAATGGTGCTTCAAGATCACGCTCATCTTCAATGATCATATTGTGCATAATGATACAAGTTGTCATTATATCATGTAACACTGTCTTTGACCAAAGACAAGCTGGTCCGGCCACAATTGCGAATCTTGATTGCAAAACTCCAAATGCACGTTCCACGTCTTTTCTACAAACTTTTTGCTTCTTTGCAAATAATTTTTTTTTCGGACTGTGAGGGTCATGAATGGTTTGAACAAGGGTAGCCCATTTTGAATATATCCTGTCAGCAAGATAATAACCCATATCATAGTTTTTACCATTGATAACATAGTTGGCAGGTGGAGCAATTCCTTCAGCTAGATTAGAAAAAAGATGAGACGCTTCTAACACATTAATATCATTGTTAGATCCGGGTAACCCAAAATATGCATACCAAATCCAAAGATCATAATCCGCTACCGCCTTTAAAATAATAGTTGGAGATCCACTACGACCAGCATATTGTCCTCTCCAAGCTGTTGGGCAGTTTTTTCACTTCCAATGCATACTATCTAAACTACCCAACATACCTGGAAATCCTTGACTTTCACCAATGCGGAGTAACCGTGCCACATCGTTAGCATCAGGTGATCGAAAATAGCAGCTACCAAATATCTCAACAACCGCACGAAAAAAGTGTTTCAAACTTTCGATGGCTGTGGACTCTCCTATTTTGATATACTCATCGGTTGCATCTGCTGGCGAACCATACGCCAACATTCGAAAGACAGCAGTTATTTTTTGCAAAGAAGACAACCCAAGTCTCCTTAGCCCATCTTTTCGTTAGACAAAGTAGTTGTCATGTCTTTGTACTGCGTCATGAATACGCAGAAACAAAGAACGACTCATTCTAAATCTTTGGCGAAACATCGTCTCAGGAAACAAAGGATTTTCTGTAAAATAATCATTGAAAAGATTGCGGCCAGCATTTTCTCGATCACGATTAATAACTATATGACCCGGAATAGATCCACGGTGAGAACCTTCCGAGTTATATTGATTTTGAGAGATGAGAAATTCAGTGTTTGTCGTAATTTGAGCTACGACCTGATTTTGTAAACCATCAAAATAATCATTATCTGAAGAAGAAGAAGAAGAAGAAGAAGAACCGTAGTTGAAATTCATCTTATATTAGAAGGAAAATATGTTGATGGTTTATTCATTTTGTTGTCTATGGTTTATAAAGGAGAAAAAGGTGATTGTAATAATGACTTCGTAGAAGGAATCTTTCAATCTTAACCGTTGAGTTTTTTTTGTCAAGATCTAGCCGTTGGCTCAAATTGTCAAATCATGTCTGTCGTAATAATGACGGAAATAATCTTTAATTACGAACCATTGCTTTTTTGACCAATTTCTAGCTGTTGGTTCCAATTTTCAGTTCTTGTCTATAATAATAATAACTTTATTCGATTTCATATCAAACTATTTTATTATAATACATTACTTCATTACACTAATACGACACATAAATAATTTATAATAATACAATATATAACATCACTTAAGGAATTTAACTTACACTAGGTCGAGAATTTTAAAGCAAAATTGCATAGCAAAGCAATGCTTGCAGACGTCAATTGCTTCAATATGCCACATTTCTCAATAAGGGTCCTCTAACCATGCAAGAAACCCAATCCAACGAGTGGCCGGAGTACTAATTTGTTGGATTTGGTCACAAACTTGATTACCAATGTAAACTGCTTGCTCAATGTTTGGAACCATCGCGAGGAATGAGTCAAAAACATGAACGCCGTCTTCACGTTGTCCTCCAAAGCAAAGAAAAACAGCAACTGCAAAACGCGCATATAGGAGGTGGGGAGCAGCTTGTCCTAGGATATCAATTCCTTGTTGTGATGGACCCGACAAGACACATAAACGTAACCCCATAACATATTCGGCTACATGGTTCCTAGCTGCTAAGCAACGAACTAGGAATGGGCGGTATGGAGAACCTTAATCACTAAGACCCAAGACAAATATAAATTCGTCAATGTCTGCCACGGACAACACGTTGTCAGAGAAAACAATCGCTTTGAACACATGCCCCACAGCTATGAAGGGGCCAAGATCACAAAACCCCTCCCTACCAACACGACGGTAATGTCGGAGAGAATATGGTATGGGATGAAAGACATGATAAAAACGATTGGTGTTTGATGAATCGATAAACATAGAGAGTAACGATATATAGATAAAATCTTTGAATCCAAGCCATCGATATTTATAAACTAAATCTAAACCATTGGTTCGAGTAGTCACTTCATGTCTTCTGTAATCAAAGTTAACCTCGGGAAGAATCTTTCAACGTGAACCGTTCATTTATTTTGAACAAGATCTAGCCATTCTTTTGATTCAGAAGGAATCTTTGAATCCTAGCCATCGATATTTATTAACTAAATCTGAACCATTGGTTCGAGTAGTCACTTCATGTCTTCTGTAATCATGATGTTTCTTCAGGAAGAATCTTTCAACGTAAACTGTTCATTTAATTTGATCAAGATCTAGCCGTTCTTTTTGTTGAGAAGGAATCTTTGAATCGTAGCCACTGAATTTTGTTGACTAAATCTAACCATTAAAGCTTTACTTTAATTTCCCTATAAATCCATATCATTATCTTTCAATTATCAGACATCTTCTCTTCATTTTCATTTCCACCTACATAGCTTCTAAAATGACTTCTAAACGAACTGCTTCATACTCTATTGAAGAAGATATACTTTTATGTCATGTTTATCTTGATGTTTCTCAAAATCCCATCATAGGAATCAACCAATCTGAAGATCAATTTTGGATTAGAGTGAAGACTGATTTTGATAAATCAAATGTTGCTCGTATTCAAGAAAGGCCAAGAAAATCTTTACAAACTTGCATGTCAACCATCCTCACTGCATGCTCCAAGTTGAGGGGATGCATTAACCAGATTGAAAATAAAAATCCTAGAGGTGCTTCTGAACAAGACATTGTAAGTATATAGTGGATTAATTGTATGTGTAAAATCTTTATTTATGTATTGAACATGTTAACTAACTTATATTTTTACTTTTGTGAAAATTAAAACAGGTAAACCAAGCAAAGATGGTACTAACCCAGGATGCCAATTACTCAAAAGGCTTCAAATTCGATAATGTATGGCCTATACTTCGGGGTATTGAGAAATTCTCAAATAAGCAGAGTATCCGAGTTGGTGCCTCCCAAGAAGAAGCTCATAATAATTTTCATCGCCATCACTCCAAGATGACTCACCACCAACCCCTGGTATGAATTCATTCGATCTTAATACGAGTAGAGAAGAAGGTAGTTTTAATATAAGTCAAAGACCAATGGGTGTGAAAAAAGCAAAGAGAAAACAACAAGATGATGACCACTTTAAAAACAATATGGAGCAAAATGAAAGACTTATCAAAGCTATAGCTAAAAGTACCTCTGAAAGAAATGAAATTCAAAAAAAATAACTCGAGGTACAAAGAATGAAGGAAGATAATAAAATATTATTTGTGGATTTGAATTCTATAACCGATCCAGCGTGTCGGGAGTATATTCAAAGTCAAAGGGCGATGATTATGAGCAGAGGAGTACAAAGAAACGAATATGGAGAAATCGGCGAAGGTTCTCACAGCCAATATCGTCCAGCTCATCATGAAAACGATCACACTCAAGGAACCGGAGAAAGTTCTCACAGCCAGTATCGTGCATCTCGTTATCAAAATGATCAAACTCAACGAGATAACGATGGAGGACAAGAAACTCAAGGAGAAGACGAAATATCACCAAGTGACCCTCAAGATTACTCTAAGTACTATGATTTGCTAAGCGGAACCAGAAATAATTTCCCCGGGTTTTAGATTATGCTTCTTTTACTATTGGTCTAATGTTTTTTTTTAATGTTGGTTTAATGTTTGTTTTAGTGTTGTCGGTTTAATGTTTCATTCATCACTCGGTATCTATTGTCCTACTCGGTTTTATGTCGGTTAAATGTATTATTCACTACTCGGTTTATATTATGCAACTCTGTTTAATCTCAATGTAATGTATAATTAATCATTTTCAGTTTTTATTATCCACCTCCGTTTAATATCGGTTTAATCTCGATCTAATTTAAATTATGCTTAATCTTGATTTAATCTCGGTTTAATGTAAATTATGCTTAATTTCGTTTAATCTCGGTTTACTCTTAATTATGGTTAATCGGTTTAACATAGGTTTAATCTCGGTTTAATCTCAAATCAATCATTAACCGGTTTAACCAAATTTAATTAAACAGATTTAATCTCAAACCACACTTAACCGGTTTTAATTATTCTTGGTTTAATCTCAAACTACTCTTAACCATTTTAATTAATTTAAAATTAAATCTCGGTTTAATCATTAATCTCTAAACCGGTTTAATCTTTTATCTTTAATGTCATTAATTTCGGTTTAACTCTTAACCGGTTTTGAAAGAAAAAAATACAAAATTGCGTTGACTTCATCTTCTCCGTCGACTTCATCTTCTCCGACTTGTAGCGACTTCAACTTCTCCAAATCGCCGGAATTCTTCACCGGATCTGCAAGGCGCCACCGGATCTGCACACAAAAACAAAACAAAAATTTAAATTGCAAAATCAGATTTGGTGTTTGCCGTTTGCCGTCGCTGATTGGAGAGCTCACCCACGCCATATTTGTCGTTTGCCGTTGTGAACAGTCGTACGCCATATATGCTGATGACCTGTAGCAAAATCTTCAAATATGCTGTTTGCCGTCGATTATGCCGTTCGGTTGGAGCTCGCCGATCCAAATTTCCCGTTTGCCGTCGTCGGTTGGAGCTGCTCTAAATGATTGTGGCTTTGAAGTAGCTTTTGGTTTTACATTTTCTATAATTTATCAAAAAATAAAAATTATATTTTATAGCTATTCAAGATTTTGAAAAATAAAAATCAAAATAGAGAATTTAGATTTTCAAAAGTTTTGAAGATTTGAAGATTTATAAACAAAATTCAAAATATCACTTTTATGAGTTTCAGAGATGTTTTTGCTAGACATTTTGTTACTTTTTTTTGTTCTCTTTTTGTTCTTATGATTAATAAAAATAGATTTAGATACCTAGATATTCTCATTTATGAAATATTTGCTATTTTTAGTTAAATTTTGAATTTTATATTTTTATAATTATTTTTAAATTTTACGAAACAGATAGAATATCCTAATAATTATTAAACCAATATCGAGTATTCGAATCGAATGTCTGGTGTTCAAATATTCGATTAATTACCAAAAAATAATACAAATTATGAAAATAGTGATTTCACTATAGCGGATCGGATCACGAATACCACCAAAATTGAAGATATTTTACCTAGTTACCATCCCTAATTAAAGTAAGTAAATCTTCGAAAATTAATCACATTGTCACCACGTTCCCATCCACCTACTCTGTTTTCTACGAATGTATGACAAATGTGCAACGTTATCAAGTGTAATTCCCCAAATCAAGTAACAAACTTATTTGATTTTTTTTTATATATATAATTTAATTTTGCTCAAAATGACCAAATCATCTTAAATACCGAATTCGTTTCATCATCATCTTCTCCACACCATGTTCCAATCGTAGATCGTTCACCGGTAAATTTCTCTTACCTTTTATTCCGATCTCTTAATCGCTTCTATTGTTAAATTTGTTCTTCGTCGTCTTCGTAGAAATCGTTATTCGATTTTTTTTTTTTCATTTCCGCGAAATCTTTGCTTAGAATTCTGAAATTATATATTATTCAGTATGTGAGATTTTGATGATGTAAAGTGGAATTTTATAGTGATGTTCTCAAAATTGGTTTCAGGATTTTCAAAACGATGAACAAATTTCTCACTATTCATAAATTCATGGAACTCGAATTCGTTTTTTTGTTATAGTGATGATGTTTTTTTTTCTTTTCTCGCAAATTTGGTTTCAGGATTGTGATTTTTGGGTTGATAGATCTTTGAATGAGTTTTGGTATGGGTATGATGGATAATAGTTTGGTACACACAGAATCATCAAAGCTTAAATCATCATTGAGTAATGGTTCTGAGGAGAAACGAAGAGGAACATTAGTTTTAACGAATGGTGCTAGTAGTTTCAAGATTGATCTTATGACTGGAATTAAGTTTAAGCGCCGCAAGGTTTTTGCGGTTAGAGATTTTCCACCAGGTTGTGGATCCGCTGCGGTGATGCGTAGATTGGATGTGGAGGCTGGCGAGAACGGTAATGTTGTTGAAGAAGATGATAAGGTTGAGTCTTCTTCAGCTTTGGTAAAGGGAGTTGGTGAACCAAATGATGTTGAATCATCCGTGCCAGAACCGGTGGTAACGGAAAAGACGAATGATGAATTGATAGTGTTTGCGCCGGAAGTACAGGAGAATGGAAATGATGTAAGTATGGCTGAGGCGGTGGAGGTTAAGCCGTTGAGAATTTGCTTAGCGAATGATGTAGTTAGAGATTTTCCTTCAGAAACGGGAAGTAAAGGTTCAGAGTGTGAGAAGAAGGTTGCTGAGGATTCGGGTTCTGGGGGTTCTGATGTTAGCAGTAGTGGAAGAGAAAACATGGTGAGGGATATTGTTGTTTACGCAGATGAAGGGAGCTTGGATTTGAATCAATCTGAGCCAGTGAAAGTTGAGAAGTTAAATTTTAGAGTTCCAAAATCAATTCATGTTGCGGGTAGGAGAAAGGCAAAGAAAGGGGTTGCGTTTCATTCAGCCTTGAAGCGTAGCAAAAAGATCAAGCCAGAGTATGGTGAATCATCTAGGATGAGGAACAGTGAGAGAGATTTATACTTGCGTGAGAGGGAAAATTCGGATGTAGATGATTATCCTGACCAGGGATTAGCTCGGCGGAATCGGGTATTGAATGTCATGATTCCTCCTTCGCGTCCCATTGGTTCAAGCGGCAATGAAATGATAGTATAAAGACCTCCGTCTTTTCTATGGAGCTTGTAGAAAAATTTTTAAAAAAGAAAAAAGGTCTTGATGAAAGGTCTTCGAAGCATTCTCAATGATGAAAATGAAAATCGAGAACATTTCTCAAGGTGTTCAGATTATGGACTTTATAAAGGTGGGTGATTGAACAGACCTAGTTGCAGCAGTATTGTAGCCTCTGGAGGGTATGATGACTGAGCTGATAACTCGGATATTTTGACTTACACTGGTAGAGGAAAAAAAGGAAAATGGAAATAAAAAAAAAAAGGAAAGGGAGAGAACTGAAAGAGCCTGAAGACCAAAAAGCTTACTCAAATGGAAAAACCTGTTGTATAAGAGTGCAAAAAACTTTAATCTATAGAAGCATCTGGCCGTTCTCAAAGTTGCAACATCTAGCTGACAACTGAAGTTTACCCATTAAGCGCAATAAAACGAAATGAGGAACCAACAAATTTGTGGCAAAAGATCGTACAACTACAATGGAGCTGTTGGTAGTGTTACTTTAATCTATGAGTGTGGCCCGTTCTGCAAGTGCCCTGCTTCTTGCTACCTGAGAGTCACACAGTGTGGAATCAAGTTCAAGCTCGAGATTTTCAAAACCGAGTCAAGAGGTTGGGGAGTGAGATCGCTTAACTCAATCCCTTCAGGTAGCTTCATATGCGAATACATAGGTGAGCTTGTAGAGGACGCAGAAGCAGAAAAAAGAACCAGTAACGACGAGTATCTCTTTGATATCGGTAACAAATACGATAATTCCTTAGTGGAAGGGATGTCAGAGCTAATGCCCGGGACAAAGGCAGACCCGAGCATTGAAGAGGAGAGTGGATTCACCATTGATGCAGCAATAAAAGGGAATGTCGGAAGGTTCATAAACCATAGCTGCTCGCCAAATCTGTATGCGCAAAACGTATTGTATGATCACGGAGACACGAGAATGCCGCATGTGATGTTCTTCGCAATGGACAACATACCTCCGCTTCAAGAACTCTCTTACCATTACAACTACATGCTCGATCAGGTACGCGATTCTAAGGGTAATATCAAGAAGAAAATTTGTTATTGTGGTTCTTCTGGATGTATCGGTAGGCTCTATTGATCGATTCGCCTCAACTTTTTTCCCAGTTTTTAATTAATTTATTTAGTGTTCTTGTTTTATGTTGACTGAAAACAGTTTATGTTACATTTAATACTACAAAAGTTTGAATTTTTTATATCGTATCAAAGATATTGTTGTCTTAAGCTGAATAGTTTGCGTAGAATAATTACAAAATGTTGAAAGCAAGTTTTAAGGAGCCTATTTACAGTAGAACCTCGATCAATTAATACCTCATTAAATTAATAAATTTTTTCGGTCTCAAATTGATATTTTGAGCCAAATATCACTTCTATAAATTAATAAACACGATAAATTAATAAAATATTATAAAATACATTGGTCCCAATATTATTAATTTATAGAGGTTTTACTCATTTATTTTCTGCTACTTATATACTAGGTGAGTAATCCGCGTCTTGCATGGACTGTGGGGTATAAAATGTTTTAGGTATGTTTTGTTTAATATTGTAAAATTATAGTTAGTCGAGTCTATTTCTAATTTGATATTGAATACTAAACACTTTCAAGTTTGATTGTTCGGTTAGAAGTCAAAAATTAAATATTGAAAACAGTTGCATATAATTGGTCATTCGACACATAAAAACTCTAAAGCTTAAAAGCCAATTAAATCTGAAATAGTTTGTGTTAAGTCTGAAATAATTTCCATAGAAATTCAAACACATAAGCATAAGCCTTGCGTAGGGTATAAATTTCCATTGTTTATTTTTGACGTAATATTGTATAATTTGTTGTTAGCAGGTTGAATTTCAAATTTATCACTTTAACACTAAACAATATCATGAAAAAATTAGTAAATAAAAATACAAAACAGAAACCGTTGGACATAATTGGGTCACACAATATAAAACTAAAACAAAACTTTAACATCAAACCCAAACAGAAGTTAAAAAAAAAATAGCAACAACTTTGAACGACTAAACGAATTGATATTTCACATGGAAAATAAAGAAACCAAAGCAAAGTGACGAGTCTATGCACAGAAAGCAACAATTTACCTCTCTAAGCTGAAGCAGCTGTTCTCGGGTGAACCGCAAAAGCTCACGACCCTCAAATCGCGAGTCTCCTCTCTACAAAACACAAGCAAGTCAGAATTAAAAAATACGAGATGAAAAACATGGTTAGATTTAATATGCATGAGCTCGATTCAATATAATGTATCAGTTATATATATAGGTCCTTTCGTGAATCCAATACCTTAACGGCAAAAGAAGGAGCGTCAGCGCCATTTGTAATGTCAGAGGAAGAAGATAAGGTGGAGCGAGGGGCAAAGAGTCTGTTTCCTCCACGACCACCTCCAAGCCTCAAGCTCAACACTGAGTTGTCACCTTGCTGCATCACTCGAATCTTTCTTAAATACGGGAGAACCGAACTCCATCTGCTTCACAGAGCGATACGATTGAATCACAGACTGATTTAGAGGGTAAAGTTTCTACAAAGTACGCATACAATTAGATTTATCAAAAGAGACAAACTTTAGAAAAAGGAAGAACAGAAATGTGCATACTTCTTCTTGGAGCCACCAGATTCAGCCAGAAATCTGAGTTGGTTAAGTAACTCGCTCTGCAACCGAATAGAAACTGAAGGTTCATAAAAATAGTAAGAGGTATTTGTCAAGCAACCAAATTTATACTGGATACAAGAAAAAAATGAATTGCGAGATTTTAAACTAAATCTAGATCATCGAATAGATTTTGAGATTTTACAAAACATACAACACAATCTACTTAAGTAAGTGATTGAGTTTGGTTTTACTTTTTGTATGCAGATGAAAGTCTTAGCTTTTGCTGGAGCCAATTATATACTATCCGAAAAAGTACTTTGAGAACTGTGTGCTTGGTGTTCCTGATGAGTATTGAAAACAGTTCCATAGTTTCACATATGCGTCATCTTTATAAGAAACTATGTATTAACACGTAATGAGATTCAAACTATTTCCAAATTCTCAGAGTATATCAAACTCACTGACCTTGCTATGAGCCTATGACCCAGGTTGGAAAACTCTGTTGAAGCTCTTTGACTTCTGTTAACTTTATGATCACATTTATTTTACCTGAAGCAGCCTCGTTGTCTCACTTTTTCTTCAACCTGAATGTTCTGTAACATAATTCCAAATTGAAACCGATGATATTAGTCTCTCAATTTATAATTTACAGTAGAAATTATAGTTTTTTTTTGCTCGAGTACTAACCACTAAGGTCCAAAACCTCTTGAGGATCTGTCTTCTTCGTTTGTTCTGATCATTTACATGAACTGTTACCGCAGAGAGTTGATCTCTACTCAATAGCAGAGCAAAATAAAGCAAGACCCATAAATAACAGAACGAATGGAAACCCTAGCCTTGTTTTCTCATAAATTAAACGACAACATTAATACAGCAAAATAAATATATCACGTATCAGTTCTGTTATAGATTACCTAAATATGAGAGATTACCTAAAATGTTTAGCCAGTGTAAAACTCTATATTTGAGTTGTTTCTCAGTTCTATGGAGCCGAGTCCATAAGCTATCTGAAGAGTATTCATGGCTATAGCTATAGTTAAGCAAAAAGGAAACCAAAAACCTCATCGAAAGTACAATTTGTACTAACAGAGACCAATGGTAAGATAGCGCATATAAAAATCTATCAAACAGCAACAAAAAAATATCTAGATGAAAATCCAGCATCGGACAGAATTTGAGATTTTGCACACGACACAATCTATTAAATCAAGTAACTGAGTTTGGTTTTACCTTTTTGTGTGCACGTGAACATCTCAAGCTTATAGATGATATAACACACATAAACGAAGACGTCACCTCTCCGTCATCATTGCGTCCACACATCTAACATGCGATTGTAGAAAAAAAAAAGGACGACTGCATCAGTAGGGGTGGGCACAATTACCCGTTACCCGCCCGCCCCGCTTGACCCGCCCCGTACCCGCCCCGTAAAAGCGGGTACCCGCTCCGTGCAAGTCAAGTAACAAGCCGGGATTTTCAACTACTTGCAAGTAGCGGGGCAAGTATCAAGGCGGATTTTTTTTCCGTTACTTGCCCCGTTACCCGCCCCGTAACCGTTACCGCCCGTTACCCGTTACCGCCATAATTACTCGCAATTACCCGCCCTATACCCGCTACCCCCACAATTACTCGCAATTACCTGCCTCTATATCCGTTACCGCCACAATTATTCGCGAATTACCCACCCCTATACCCGCTACCGCCACAATTACTCGCAATTACCCGTCTCTATACCCGCTACACACCACTATTACCCGTAATTACCGTTACCGCCCGTTACTCGCAAAAAAACGGATCAAGTAACGGGCAAGTAACTGCAAGTAGTGGAATTTTTAACGGTGCCGTTTTGCGACCCGTTAAAGGGCAAGTATCAAAGCGGATTTTGAACTACCCGTGCAAATGGGTCAAGTAAGGCAAGGGCAAATTTTAAGTACCATTGTCACCCCTATGCATCAGAGCCCTCTATTATTGGTCATTCTCAGATGGGTGTCTTACAAATAAACTACTATTAAAATTTCAAAACATTTTGTTTTGGATGTCAAAACACTTTCCACACTATTCAAACATCAAAAGATCTTTATTAATTGCTCTTAAAGTTTAAAGACACCCACAAAAGTATGTGCAATGTGGGTGCTCTAAGATTTGATTTTTCCCCTATACTATCACATTGCTCTATTAATTGCTCTTAAAGTTTAAAGACACCCTCAAAAGTATGTGCAATGTGGATGCTCTAAGACTTGATTTTTCCCCTATACTATCACATTGCTTTATATTGACTCCTAAATTGTTTTTCTCTACTTAATTACACCTAAGAATCTAATATATCAAAATTGTCGATCAGTTTCTCTAAATCTCATTTAACAAAACAGCTATTGTCCTAAACCCGATCCAAAATCCCATTTATACCCAAATCGATTAACCCAAATTGATTTATCCCAAATTGGTTTAACCTAAAATTCAATTAACCCAATTAAATTGAAAGATTGCTTGCTTAAAACCGAAATCGATTTGTAAGACTCAACCCAAATCGATTAACCCAATTACACTATTTATCCAAATCGATTTGGGGATCTAGGGTTTGTGTCCCTTGTTTCAGAAGTATCGAGATTGGAGTATGAAGATTTAATTAAAGAAGTTATTGTAGAAAGAAGAAGAAGTTTCGAGATTGGAGTATTAAAATTTCTCTGTGTCACTTATGGGGATTGTGGATTCTGTAGCTACTTTGAGTTATGAGGTTTCAAAGGCTGATATAAGTTCATTTAGCTTGTTGGATTCAGGAGATGGGAATGGTGACAAAGATGGGATTGGTGTTGTTGGTGATCTCAAAGTTTTGCTTAACATGTATAAAGGTGTGGGGAAATTAGAAATCGCAGAGATTTCGAAAATTTCATGGATTCACGGGAAGTTCAGGTCTGTGGTGAAAAGCGTGCATTCAGATGCTTAGAGAGAATTGAATTCCGGTGTTAGAGGAGGCAAAACTGGGTCTGGAAACACTGGAATTAATGAGGCTTTAGGAACAACATTGTCATCTTTGCCAACCGCGATTAAAAACTTGGGAGTATGTTCGTTCCTTCGTGCTAAGCTTTGTTTTGATTCGATTGGGGATGAGAATTTAAGGAATGGTTTGTCTGACGTGTTTGAAAAATGTTGTGTTGAGTATAAAAATGCTCATTTTGGTCAACAAAACAATCGATTTTGGACCAGAACTGGATATGACAATTCACTTAGATTCATAACACTCCCCCTTGAATGTCATATCTGTAATAGGGCTCGTAACACGCTTTGGATGTTGCCTCATTAAAACCTTTCTCGTAAAACCCATTGGGACAAAACCGAGATAAGGAAAAAGAGTACAACACGTGAAACTCCCCCTGTTCTGAACCTCACTGAATATCTTTCAATTTGCGCATTCCAATTTGATGTATAAGCTTCTTAAGTGTTGATGTTGGAAGCGCCTTGGTGAATAGGTCCGCTGAATTATCACTAGATCGTACTTGGTGTACTTGAACTTCTCCGGTCTTTTGCAAATCGTGTGTGAAGAAGAACTTTTGCAAAATGTGCTTCGTCCTATCACCTTTAATGTATACGTCCTTAAGCTGTGCTATGCAGGCTGCATTGTCCTCATATAGAACCGTTGGCTCTTGCTTTCCTTCGGTCATCCCACAATCAACTCGTATATGTTGTATCATTAGTCTCAACCAAACACACTCTCGGCTTGCCTCATGTATTGCCAATATCTCGGCATGGTTGGATGATGTAGCCGCAATGGTTTGCTTCATTGATCGCCAAGATATGGCCGTACCACCATGCGTAAAAACATAGCCGGTTTGAGACCTTGCATTGTGTGGATCCGAGAGATAACCTGCATCCGCAAATCCAATCAAACTATCTTTGCATTGGTTAGTATAAAATAAACCCAAATCTTTCGTTCCTTGTAGGTAAACGCAGAATATGTTTAATCCCGTTCTAGTGCCTTTGGGTCGGACATGAGCTAAATTTATATAATAAATTCACGGCAAATATATATCTGGCCTAGTGTGGCTCGCCAAATACATTAAAGCTCTTATGGCACTTAGATATGGCACTTCGGGACCAAGGACTTCCTCATTGTCCTTCTTTGGACCAAATGGATCTTTATCCAAATCAAACGATCTCACAACCATGGGGCTAGTTAACGGGTGAGATCGGTCCATATTAAATCTCTTGAGTACTTTCTCTATATATGCCATTTGATGCACAAGGATTCATTATTCATGTACTCAAGCTACAATCCCAAACAAATTTCGTTTTTATCTCAAATTTTTCTTTAGACTGTTTGGGTAATTTCTCCAGATGTTCAGGTCGTCTACATCGCGATGATTACAAACCCCTTTGGCCATTTCTTTTATATATATACACGGATTTTATGGGGTTCTTCTTATAGCCCTCTTTCGACCTCATTGTTTCAATACATAAAGACTTTTATTCAATCTTATACAATGTTGTTCTCGAGAACTTTCTTTGTCTTTGAGCTCAATACTTTCTGGAGATTTCATTATAAACTTCATTATCCAGTGGACCATATAAGTATTCTATTACAACATCCATTATTTTCTTTGGATATAGCCAGACTTATTAGAAATCTTAGTCGTTGCATCCACCACATGGGAGTATGTCTCCTCATAATCTTTTCTGGTATTTGCGTGAATCCTTGTGCATTTATGCCGTGGCTTTATGTCCCACGATTTCATTGTTTTTATTTCTTTTCCTCACAAAGACCCATTTGTCTCACTGGTTTAATATTCCTCTTCTTTAGTTAACTCCACGTCTATATCATTTAATCCAATCCTTTTCTCTCGAGTTTTTTTTCTTTACGAGTGCACTCATGGCGTGGGCTCTAGATCCTCGCATATATTCATAAGTTCAAGTGCTACCTTGTATGTAACTATTTCATTCATGTCGACATTCTTTTATTCCATTGTTTTCCGGATCCGGATATGATTTGTTGAGATCTCAAGAACTTCAGGACCATGAGGCTCGGCGTCCCGAGCATCATTGTTGGCTCCTTTGGTTCATTCATTTCTTATTGTTCCAATTACCTCTCGGTTTCTCCCATTGCCCTTTCCTTTAGTTTCCGAGGGTTCTTATCTTTGGAACCTAATGGTCGACTTTTCTTTAATCGCGCTTTTATATTCTGTAGCAACTTGATCGTGTCCATCTTGAACATCGATTCATATGGGTGTTTTAACAGCTGGTGTATATAACTTTGTTATTCTCTTTTCTTTTCGGGTCAGCAAAGGAATCTGGCATTTGATTAGCTAGCTTTGTAAATGTATTATCTTTTCTTTGGACGTCCATTTCATATTGTCTAGTCCGAGGATCTTGCCAATTTCAGGATGTTGTTTTCCATGTAATTTCCTTTTTCTTTTGATTCCATGTATTTTCTTTTCCAGTCTGTTCTCATTTTCTCTTAATGTTGGATAGCATATCCGGCCTTAAATATATCACCCGTTGTTGGCTCAAGATATTTAATCATGGTGGGAGAATCGTATCCAACATATATCTCATCCTCCTTTGAGGTCCCATCTTTGTTTTCTGTGGTGGTGCGATTAGTATATATATATATGGCACATCGAAATGTTTGAGATGGGATATGTTTGGCTTTATGACCCGTTAGTAATTGTGATGGGGAATATTAGTGTTTACTATATGGCCTGATGCGAATTAGTTTAACTGCATGTAAAACTATATGTCCCCAAGCTGAGATCGGGAGTTTTGATCTCATTAGTATATAATTCGTTTTAGTATGTACATGTGCCACAGAATGTTCTACACTTACCCCCATGAACATACTATAATCATTAGATGCTTGGGACATGAATTCACCAGTATTATCTAGACGTATAGACCTTTTAGAGGAAAATCTGGAAAGTGTGCTTATTAGTCAAATTATATGGGCAAGTAATCTCGCAAATGCCTTGTATTATTTTCCAGAAAAATTTCAAAGTTTTCCTTTTACTGGTGATGGTCTTACTATGAGTTTCCCTAGTGAACATGCTTCACACGTGAGATTCTTTGGGATAACTCTTCTTTCTTTCAATGTGTGCCTATATGTATTTAGTAATTTTCGCATCATGTTTTGAACCAGGATGGCCTATCCGGTTATACCATAAAGTGAAGTTCTCAGTAACAATTTTGTTTACCGTGGTATTTGCTTTTATCATATTACTCTTAGCACCCTCTTAGCATATGGTAGGTATGGTTTCTAGGATTTTCTTCTGGCCTTGGCGAGGTCACATATTATAAGGCATTCTTTGTTTCCTTACTTAGTTTCAATATGTAAATTATTCATTCGGATTTTTCAGAACTTAATAGGCTCCTCTTTGGGCTCAATGAGTATAGTGCATCCGATTCTCTAGATGAGTACCCTTAGGTAATATGTTAGTTTGGCCATATCCTTCTATTAATTTTCCATACCCTTTATGGTACATACATTGGCGTTTTGAGTGTTATGTCGATGAAATATCCTTTGTCTTTATAATCCTTTGTCTCTTAGAATCCTTTGTCTCTTAGACTATATATCCTTGTCATTACTTATTTTAGTATCAAAATTAATAATCATATATTTCCTAGATTTTATCCTTGTCATCAACTTTATTATCGAAAACTCATATTTCATTATATCATCTTGCTTATGATCAAAAATCGTCTTAGTGGTCCTGAGGGAATAAATGGATTTCCGGGTTCTACTCTGAGGCTTGTCATTTCTTTGCCTATTATAATATCTCCGAAATTTCTTCATGTTCTAAATTGGTGGTTGAGTCTTGTGGTTTAGAAAATTACCATGGCCAATATTACTACGGCCAATCCTCGGCCCTTTGTTTACATGCATAATTTTCTGTTTATATCTTAACCACATATCTCTCCGGTTTCATACTCATATTTGTTTCTAACATAGGGCCGAGTAATATATTTATCCATGGATTAAAATCACGGAATCGGAGATGCCTCTAATATTTCATAGCCTTTGGTAACATCATATCACGTTTTCAATTCATACCAAATGGTCTAGAGGATTTTCTTATTTTCAAGTATTGATCCTTTTAGATTCTTAGCAAGATGATGGCGAATTATTTCCTTGTATCTATTCCTTTCATTCTCATTATTCTTATCAATGATACATTCGCCAAGTCCTTTAGACTTTTAGGATAATCTTTTCACTTTGGGATAATCTTTGCTTTTTCCCTATTAGGATATATTTTCCTAGTCCTTATGACTTTAGGATAATCTTTTTCAATATGGTATCCAATCATGTGGATATCTTAAACTCAATAGATTTATTTGAGATTTGGGATATTATAACTTATCAACAGTTTCATGTTGTATTCCCATAAACATATAAGCTTCTTCTGAGCCTTTAATCATCTTTTCACAACTCATTGCTTTTCAAGCAAAATAATCATCATATAAATTATCACCATTCACTATCATGCAATCAAATTTTTCGACATCTTTAGAATTCATTCGCCTTTGTTCTTTAAGTACCATAAAACCTTTCATGTTCGTATATGATGCAAGGCCGATTTATTCTCAACTTAGCAAACACGTAAAATCTCAATTTTATGCAAGCCTGGTTCACGTGAAAAATAGATGCATTCGAGAAAATTTCGAGCAACTTAATATTTGATTTTACACGTCCAAAATTTCCATGCAAGGTGATAATGCATCCTAAGTGTTTACATGATCGGTTTTAGAACTTGTGACAATTTACATGCGATTCCAAATTTCAATTGATAATAATAATATGGTTTATATGCAAAAATATTTTCTAGTGTCTTATATGCATGTCCGATTTTTTTTATTTTTTTTTTTAACAACTTAACAATAATTTTATCGACTAGGTTTATGCATCAAACAATTTTCAAAACAATCAAAAGCAAGCATGCGGAATATTTTAGGTTTAGAGTTAACATGTGTAATTGCCGATTTAATATGTCCGATAATTATTTATCCAATTCATAACCTCAATGTGATTTTCGTAATAACAATTAAACAATCATCACATGTATAACATCAAATTCAAACAAGAATATCCGCGACTTTCGTCACTCCATCAAGCATGCATAACAATATCAATATCGAAATATAAATTCAGATTTTATCAATAGCCGGATCATATATATGTCCGAGTATACAAGTTTCATTGGTATGAAGTATCTGATCATTAATAATATCGGTTTGTATATCCGGACTTATGATAATGATTTTTTTTAGGGTTTAGGGATTTCCTATTTCGACTAGGATTTTACCGATTTTAGGGTTTTCAGATTTAGGGTTACCTTATGATTGTTTGCTTCTAGTTCTCCGTAACCATTGATAGGCTGTATGAACTACTTTTAGTTCGCCGTAACCTTAGAGGCTGTATGAACTATGCGGTGAGCTACTGGTGTTGGCGAAGCTGTGATCGCTTCGTCGTGCTATCGAGTATCGAGTATCGATCGTGAGCTGGTGGCTTATCGTGATTACATCGGCTAGCAAATACTCATGCAATAACATAAATAAGCCAGATTAGTCGATCAATCATTAAGTAAAACATATATATCAAGGCATGTTATGATATCATCGTTTTATATAATTAATATGACGGGTAAGTAATACTTATCTCGATGATATAGCTGGTGATATCGAGTTTCTATCGGCGAGCTATCGGAGATCCGTTCGGCGAGGATCGAGTATCTTCAGCGAGCTTCGGCTGGTTCATGATCGACGCGGCTGAGATTAGGGTTTTGTTGTCAGAGGTTTTAGCTTAGGGTTTTAGAGAATCGTGCTGATAACGTGTTAAGAAACGAGAGAGGTTATGGGAAATATCTCTTGTGTTATTGCTTATGTTTATGAATGAATAATTAGGTTACAATCGATCCTTTATATATAGGATTCATACATAGAGTAAAAAAAGGCAATTTCTAAGAGAAAAGAAAAAGGTTAAACCGCCTAAGTGTTGGGCCGGACCGAACCTTTATGGGCCAGAACTGGATATGACAATTCACTTAGATTCATAACATTTTTTTATTAAGTGGGAAGGGTATATTAATAGTCAGGGCAAATTTATAATTGCACACCCCAACTTTTAATCTGGAGTGGATCTAATGTCAAATATAGATTATATATATAGATAACAAGTAAAGTATATAGTGGAATCACATTTCGAAAACGGGTAAACTTGATGAATGTTTTGTATGGTAAAAATATTTAACGGAATTAAATTTTCAAAACGTTAAATTGTGAGAAATTGGTATATCATTTGTGTTCTGGAACTGTACAAGACTCGGATAAAGTATTTATGGAGTTAGAATTGATTGTTCTTGCCTCCTCGTGTTCTCACTTCCAGTTTCTTCTTCATTGAACCGATCTACACTGTTTATGAATATCCCTGGCAAAAGCAAAATTCGAAACTAAAATCGGTTCTTGATTTGGATCTGCGATTATTCAAGTTAAAGAATTGAGATTTATGTTTACCTATAAACCATATTGCAGCAGCTAAGAACAGAATCGATGTAAGAATCAATGCGGTTTTTCTCCAACTGTTGATATGATCCTGCGGATACAACAATGGAGCATTTTGGTTTCTGAATGTTCTGAGTTTGTTTTATTCGGGGATTAGAGATGTGCAAAGAAGGGATTTTGTTTTACCTGAACGATACCGACAAGAGGCGAAGAAGGAACATCGCCAAATATGTGAATTGCGACGGTGGAGATAGCCATTGATAATGGTCTTAAACTTGGTTTCACACAATGCAAACACACATAATTCACACGAATCTAAAGAAGAAGAAAGAAGAAGAAAGACATTAATTAAGCTGTTCTTGATGAAACAATACAATGCTCAAAGTTTAAAATGTTTTTTTTACCTGTGTAGCAAACACAAGAAGCTCTCCTAAGGCAAATAGAGCGATGAAACCATATAAACTCTTTAAGGTAAATGCAGTGAAGCAAAATATCGCCCCGAGAAATGTTGCTCCAGATAAGAGCTGAATCCAAGAACAAAAGGGTTCATAAAAACCGCGAAAATCGATAAACAAGAAGAAAAAAAGCTTTTTTTTTTTTTAACCTTAAAAGCATTTGGAATTGTAGCAGTGATACGATCAAGTATAAAGCCTCCTGATAATGTTCCAATGATCCCACAAATGATAGTTACTGCCCCGAAGATCATATCCGCATTTTTCTATCAAAGATACAATTCTTGAATCTTTCAAGAAATCCTCAACGAAGAAGAATAGTGAAAACTATAAAAGTAAGAGGAAACTTTACCTAAGACATTAACAACAAAGACCTTTTCTTTACATAGAACTTTCATGTCTTTCGCAAACCGAGTAAACGGTTTCAAAACCGCGTTTGCATAACTTGACCTACAAGAGTTGAAATAAAGATTTGATAACTTGACCTATAATATAAGCACAAGGAAGAAAAATGGAATCAACTCACTTGCTGCTGCTAGTTTCAATTGAGACCTCAAACCGATCATGATCAATCTCATTACCAGCTTTACGATGATTGTTGTTTTTCGATGTCTCTGCGATTGCAAAAGGCTAAGTCTCACTGCACAAACTTTATAATCAGAGTACAATATCATTGACAAACTTACCTACTGATGAAGCCATTACTTCAATTGATTTAACCGCCTTTATCGAATCAATCGAAGGAAACCCTGTTTTAGTATTTTTCTTGAATCAATATCTTTAACAGTTTATGCTTATTAGCAGAAGACAAAAATATATTCTTAACCTTTTAGCTCCAAAGGTTTAATTACAAAACCAAGAACAGCAAATGGAGCCATTAAAATAGCTTCTCCTCAACACGCATAGCGCCAACTAAAATGTTTTCCAACCTAAAAAGCAACAAGAAGAATCATAAAATGCGTTTTTTCTAAAACATGTTTAGTATCAAAGAAGATGGATTTTAAAAAGTATCATGATCCCAACAATATCAATTTGTAGGAGTTTTGGTGTATGTACTAACATATCCGCCATAGACATAACCAAGAGCAACACCACTTGGTATACACATGTAAAACAGTCCAAGCCACGCAGCTTTCTGAAAATGAAAAAGACCGGTTTCAAGAAATGGTGCAATATTTGGCTGCATAAGAAGTGCAAAATAATGAGCAAATAGAAGGAACCTGTTTGTGAGGAGCATTATCATCTATAAATGGAGCTGCAAGGCTAATGAAAGAAGCTTCACCTACACCAACAAACCTACGATACGAGTACAAGGGTATTAAAATCATCAAATCGAATTACGATCGGTTCTATAACTCAAAACACACAGAATTAGACTAAGCTTTAACAAACAAACAAACTAAGCAAAACAACTTACATACGGCGTAAGACGATAAACCAAAAGGCAAAGGAAGTTCCACAACCAAGAACTGCAATAGTCCAAAGCCTACTCCAATAAGTCTAAATGGAATGAAACTGCACTAAACACAAAGAACCACTTTTTGATTAGGCAATAGAAGAGGGAGGGGAAAAAAAACAAAAAACAAAATTGAAAGTGTTTCTCACCTCTTTGCCAATGAAGCAAAGATTGGTGATCCAATAAGAAGCCCAACCATAAATGAAGATGACAATACACCATCTTCAAAATTACTTAGGTTATAATGTCCCCTAAAAATAATCAATTTGTACATCAAAAACAGCCCAAAATTTGCGTATAACATGACAATATTACAAGATTATTTGTTTATTCTAAAGCTTCCAAATAAAACCAAACATTTTTAGATTTATATGAAACAAGAAAAATAGAGAGTTTTAGGCCTAAACAAAGTTGTTTTTAACAATAAATATTTTATTATAAAATAACAATAATATTCAATATTGATTCTACCCTGCATAAAAGATATTCTTACTGAATTCCAGTTGCAAGAGTGCATTTGCCCTTATCATTACAACTCTTAGTATTTCCATTGACACCAGTGCTCGCTATCGCGCCGCGATCCATGTAGTTTAACAAATTAATGATGCAAAAGATCACAAGTAACCTGGAAAATTTTGTGAAGAAGATAATGATGAAGCAAGTAATCAAGAAGAGTTTATGACTCCAAGTCCAAACTCATTATAGAAACCAAAAAAGTATCTTCAACATATACAATTGCATCGTTTTTCTTCGGATTGTGGAAGCTCAAAATCCGAAAACTAAAGAGTTAAGTAAAAAATAGGCTATATACCAAACAGGAGATAGAAAGGAAGATTCGACGATTTCTAAGCTTCAAACAGTCTCTAACTCCGCAAGAGGAGTAGAAGACGAAGGAGAATAACATCTCAGCGACTCTGTCGCAGGAGGAAGACGATCTTCTTCTTCTTTGGTTGTTACCATTTGATATCTCGCAACAAAGCTTAGCCAAAACACACAAAAGAAGAGAAAGAATCACTAAAATCACATTATTGGACTTATAAAAAGTGAAATTTTATCACCTCTAAAGCAACTCCACGTGAATAAAGAGAGATTCTTTTTTCTTTATCCAATTCTTGTTTTACCCAAAGAAAAATAAAGAATCAAGCTTTCACTAACTTGGAAGCTTTTACCAAGAAAATTCTTTAAGTGACCCAATTATTACTAATTGTACAATTTCCAACAACAAAAGATCCTTAATTTGAAAACACAAAAAAAAAGTAAAGTTAAACTCTTTTGCCTCAAAACGGCCAAAGAGATTATAAATATGAGAGAAAACTAAAAAAAAGATCTGAAGTCCTAAAAATGAAGAAGACAAAGAGCAAAAAAAAGGATTCAACGGCTCATCTTCCGACTCTTTCTCATTCTTTCTCTTTTTTCTTCTTCAGCTAAGAGCAGAGCTTCTCTTTCATCTTCCTCCCTTGCGATTCTCGCACTACATTTTAACAATTCGATATGAAACCGTTAAGGAATATCGAAGAAACTAAGCAAAAACGAAACCCCTGATCAAAATTATTGATGTACCTTCGCCTCTCTTCCTTCTGGATATCCTCAAAGTTTGCTTCCATGTTTATGTCATCATCGTCACGCCCAGCATAACGACTCTTACTGAAAATTAAAACATCAAACCCACAAGTGTCAGGAGCAAACAAGTGTAAATAGATGTGATGAGACTAGGAGGAGGAAAAAATCGAAGCACTTACGGGAACATTTCTCTAAGCATGTTGAACGCTATATCATCCTCTGAATTTCTTGCAGGCTTTTTCTTCTTTAGCCGCCTCCGATCATCATCTCTATCGCGCGGAGAATGTCTCTTGAGACCCGGTTTACTCATCATCTGTACATATATTACTTTACAAGTTAGTGCCTTTGCTAGCTTTTGTGTTGGTCAAAGGACACAAGAGAAAAATGTGAAAAGATACCTGGTGTTTCGAGGTAGGCGCTGATTGTTTTGGGATCATTCGGGATGTGGCGGGGTCACGGGAAACCTTTCTCTGTTCTATTACCCGTTGCCTAGGATCAGATGACATTGGTCTTGATGAGGTTGGTCTTTGAGCACTTTGAAGAGAAGTTTTAGATGGCAAAGGTCTTGCTGAAGACGCTGACCAGCCAAGACCGACTCCATTG
This sequence comes from Cardamine occulta, assembly GCA_028015245.1. Classification (NCBI taxonomy): domain Eukaryota; kingdom Viridiplantae; phylum Streptophyta; class Magnoliopsida; order Brassicales; family Brassicaceae; genus Cardamine; species Cardamine occulta. The sequence continues at coordinate 2,194,632 of CM051374.1, read as the reverse complement.
TTGCTGCTCATCTGTTTCCTATGATCCACTGGCACTTTTGCAGGAGCTGATCTTCGGGGATCTGATCTGGAGTTCGGGTGGCCATTCCGGTTAGCTGATGAATGGCCATTCATTGTGGAACCAGGTGGCCTCATGGGTGCTTGACGGTTTGTCGAAGAACCTGGTCTTTGTTGGCTACTTGAGGGCGCAGCCCTTTGATGCATTTGGCTACCAGAAGAAGCCGGTCTTGAATTCTGCATTTGGCTACCTGAGCAAGCCGGTCTGCCTGAAACGGATCTTGATTGCATTTGGCTGCTAGAGGGAGCCGATCTTGAATTTTGCATTTGGCTGCCCGAGGAAGACGGTCTTGAATTTTGCATTTGGCTGCCAGAGGAAGACGGTCTTGGATGATTCATTTGACTGCCAGAGGAAGACGGTCTTGAATGTCCATTCGCTGAAACGGGTCTCCTCTCCTCACGCGAGGGACCATTAGCAGTTCTACCATTGATACCTGATGATGGTTTGGGCTTTGCTGATAATTGAGCAGACCGAGCCTCTTGAACATCAGCAAAAAACCTGTATAAGTTATCTCCATGAAAATGGTATGCTTTAAAAATCACAAATAGCAAACAAGTTTACTCAGTAGACACAACATACCAGAACTAGGATATGAGCCACTTCGAGACAAAGTTTCCTTCTTCGGAACAGGAAGCTCCGCATCATCAGAAAACAAAAACGAATAGTCTCTTGTATCCTTAAGAGTCTCAACTTTCCTCCTCACCTCATTCACCACTTTAGGCCGCTTCTCATGCGACACATTCTTAGCAGCACCTGAACCACTTATCGAAACAGGTCTTTTCTTCTGCAACCCCACACAACAATTCCATTAGCAAAAACACCTTAAAAGACAAACTTCAAAAAGAAACAGAGATCCAAAGACACATACAATTTGACTCGAATTTGGCATTTTAGCTGTTCGTAACTCGTTTTCTAGCAAAGATTTGCTTTCTTGTATAACCCTAGACGATATAGTAGGCTGTGAAGGACCAAAGAAGGAACCAAAGCTGCAGATATATATAAAAAAAAACAGAATTAGCTGAATCATCAAATCAAAAACACATTACATGATGATGATTAATATAGCTAACCACATACTTGTCATACGGAAGTTTTCTTCTTCTCACTTGTGAAGATTGAGCCTTTGCACTTCCTTTTCCTTTCTCCTTCCTGATTTTTTCCTTCAACTGTTGGCGTAAATCAAGATATTCCAATTCTTCCTTTGGAGGTTGTCTTTCTTCTTCTTCCTCATACTCATCTTCGTAATCATCCTCATCACCACTATAATAGTCATCATACCCAGCTTCATCATCAAGGTCCTGCAAATTGATGAATCAGATAAACTGTTGTCAGATCTAAGTTTGATGTGAATTCGACGAAAACATTGAAAACAAATCATGGGCTTGCTTACATTTTCATAAGCCTGCATGTTTGCTTGAAGATGATAGCCTTACCAATTAGCAAATCCCTGCAAACAAAAACTCTATTAATACCACAAAGTTACGATTTTTATTGATTAAAAATGAAGTTTTTGATAACAAATCCGAGAAAAAATCTCATCTTTGATCGGATAACAATAACAAAATCGGAAAAATCGGTAGAACCCATTTCAAATCAATAGAAATCGAGATCAAACTTTTGACCAAAAACACAGAAAATCCACAAAAATCAATCTCGTATCCAGAAAAGTCTTATTAATTCAACCCAAAAATATAGAAATCGAGATCTAACTTTTGACAAAAACACAAAAAATCCACAAAAATCGATCTGGTTTCCAGAAAATCTTCTCAATTCAATCGGAAAACATAGAAATCGAGATCTAACTTTTGACAAAAACACAAAAAAAAATCCACAAAAATCGATTTGGTTTCCAGAAAATCTTCTTAATTCAACCAAAAACGATATAGAACAATCACCAGATCTCAAATCTAATCGAAAAAATATCCAAAATCGAAGAATCTGATCGAAAATTTACAAAAGACATACCTGGATTTGACTTGGATCCGATGAAATCCGACGAAACGATGAGATTTGACGATTCCGATAGAGAGAAAAAAGGGAACGATTTGGAACGAAGAAAGAGCATATAGATCTGAGAGAAGAGAGAAAGCTGCGAAGAGATAAAAAGGGAGAGAAGAAGAAGAAGAGAGGGGGGCTTAGGTTTTTCAAGGGAAAAAGAGCCAGACAAAGGAAACTCAAGGACCCAGAAACAATTAGGGCTGTTGCTATTATGCGCCATCTGCTCTCATGCAATCCAAACATTCTTACTTGCATATCTCTTCTTAAATGGGAAATATATTTAAATTATTGATTTTTTCCCCCTTAAATAAGGATTTTCTTTTGTTTTTGGATGGTAAGAATTAAAAATACAGATTTTGGATTATTTCTATATTTTTGGTCAAAGAAACAGGTGAAATTGAGACTTCTTCTCCAAACCTTAAAGACCTCTTCGTCGCTGATAATAGTTTAATCCTAAATTTAATTGCTTTTATTAAAAATATTAAATTGAAAGACAAGGCTAATTTGCCGGAATTAATCCGTTTCATAGCAAATTAAAATATTTTAGGGACTTTTATGTATGAATCGGTTTGCTTTATATGATCAATATGTGTGCTCTTTAAATTTTAACTTTTTCTTGTTTGGTTATTTATTTTTAAATAGAAAATTATCTTTAATTTTTAAATATAAATAAATTATTTAGTAAGAATGAATATAAGACTTCATAAATATTTATAGATTTTTTATCATATTTAATAAATAAATATATATAGGTCGGTACAAATCTGACCCGATGGGTCTTTCAGTTTCGGCCCATTTTAGAAAATTATCGGCCCAAATGATCTATAGTTGATTGATCTGATTTATAAGAAACGGAATCAATCCAACGGCTGCGATGATTCATCTTCAACATCAGAGTCAGAGAAATGAGAAATAAATAGTTTGGAAGAAGAAATCGAAATCTCTCTCTTCATCTTCTTCCTCTCCGAGCATCGATACAAATCGACTTCATCTTTCTCCGTTTCAGGCGATAATCTTCATCGATTCTTCAGGTTCGTTGTGTCACAGTGAACATCTATTAGATTTAGATTCATCTTCTAACTCTTAACGCTTTCTTTGCTTTTGGATTCTTCTTCGCTTCATCGACTTTTTTCTTGATTCGCGATTCTTTGGTTTGTTTGAATTCTGAATCTCCCGATTCCAAAGATCATTTGGCTTATTATAGTATTCGCAATAGGAAAATCGGAATCTTCTTATGTTGTAATTGATCGATTCTCCATGCTTTGAGAACTTGAAATTAAATTTCTAATGTGAAAGAATCGATTAGATTTAAAGCGTATCTCTGAAGAATTATTTGTTTCTAAGTGTCTATACTCTATATCTTGAGATAATGTGTTTTCTGTAGTTTGAATTCGACATTTTGAATGATGAAGTAATGAAATAGTCACTTGGTTTGATGCAAAAGGGACATGAAATTGCATATTTTTGGTGTTTGTGGATATGATTCTTAGTGCTCTCTTTGTTCTTTTGCTTATTAAGAACGATGTTATTTGGTTGTGGTCTTTTGGAGATTGTTTGAGACCTCTGTTGATACTTGTTTCAGGTAGAATCTCAGTGTGATTGATAATCTTAGAATTATGGAGCTTAAGACTGTCAAAGATGCATTTGATCGTGTTGCCAAAAAGCAGAAACTTTCCAATAGAAAAACGCTGGAAGTGGTTGATATGATGTCTCAAGAAATCGACAAGGCATTGAACACGATACAGGAAGCACCACCCGCAGGCTCAGATATTCCCCTTTATCATAAATCTGTTGTTGCTGATCTGAAGAAAACGTTTGAGGAGATTGATCCTAGCAAACAGCTTGAAGCTCCTCAGAAAGAACTAAACGTGGCTCTGACTAAATACCCGAAAGTTCTTGAGAAGACTCTGAATCCTGACCTATCAATGGCTTACAGAAACTTTGAGTTTGATCCTCATACCGTTCACCAGATAATAGCTGATTTTCTCTACAGGCAAGGCATGGTTAACATTGGTGAAAGCTTCATTTCCGAGACTGGTGAGTCTGAATCTTCTGCTAGAAACTCTTTCATCGAAATGAATCTGATACTAGAAGCCTTGGAAAGGCGAGATCTCGGACCAGCTCTTAACTGGGCAGCATTAAACTCAGATAAGCTAAAGGAAGCAAACTCAGATCTTGAGATGAAACTTCACAGCCTTCAATTCCTGGAAATAGCTAAAGACGGAAACTCCAATGAAGCTCTCGATTACGCGAGAAAACATATCGCTACATATTCAGATACCTATTTCCCAAAGATCCAGAAACTCATGGGCTCTCTCTTATGGAAACAAAACCTCGCTAAGTCCCCATACGCAGACTTCCTCTCACCCGGATTATGGACCAAAGCAGCCAAAGAACTAACCCGACAATACTGCAACATACTCGGTGAACCATCAGAATGCCCGTTAAGCGTAACAATCGAAGCAGGTTCATTAGCTTTACCACCCCTGTTTAAATTTCTGAACGTTTTGGTTAAAAATAGAAAAGATTGGCAAACAATGGAGCATCTTCCAGTACATGTGCCACTCCCTGAAGAGTTTCAGTACCATACGGTTTTCGTCTGTCCCGTCTCTAGAGAACTATCGAGTGAAGCTAATCCAGCGATGAGATTGTGTTGTGGACATGTCCTTTGCAAGCTTTCTATCAATAGAATGTCGAAGAATGGAACAAAGACGTTCAAGTGTCCTAATTGTCCAACAGATATAGATGCTTCACAATGTAAGCAGTTGTATTTTTAGCGTAGTTTTTTTGAAAAAACTACTTTTTCCCGCTTTTTTATTTTTAATTTTTTCTTACAGATGGTAAAAAAAAATGTTAAGGGATCATTATCATTTATCTGTGTCTGTTTTTTTTGTTTGTTATAAAATTGACTTGTCTCAATGTAATCCTTAGTTCGGATTTGGACATAAACAGCGTTTAGTTCACATTTTTGAGTGACTAATCAAAAAATTATTCAAATCAAAAAGAAATGATCATATAATTTGACTAATAAAACACATTTAAACTTAACAATCTAAAAATGGATGAAATTAAAACAAATAGGCCAAAATCAATAAGCAGCAACGTTTATATCCCCAAGTACCAAATCTTCCTTGTCTCGCCATACCGCGTGAACCTCGTCTGTGCGAAACCGCTGAGTAAAGGTAGAGGCTTGGATGGGAGTTTCAATACCGTTAACAAACCGCTGTGTAAGCGATCATAGCTCCATTGTCGATGCAGTAACGATCATCAGTTGCAAACAGCTTACCATCACGTTCAGAGCACATTGTCCTCATCATGTCCTGCAAACGCTCGTTACACCCAACAATCAAAACATCTTTCTTGTCACAATGTGCCATCGCTCTTTCCGTGATCTCAACCAACATCGCAAACACCGTCTCCTGCAAGATCAACAACAATCATACTATTTCTCTCAAAAAGTCCATGTGATAGACTTACTTGAAGGGAAATAGCACAAGTCTGCTGGTGTGCATTCATTATTCTTGAGCTTCTCCTCTGCTGAATGATACATCCATACCTTTAACCGCATACGGAAGATCAATAAAGTTTTCTCCTATCTTGGCAAGCTGGTAAAAAAAATAGTTAACATGGTTCTTCAATCTTGATAAATTTCTTTCAGATGGAAATTTACCTGCTCGATGTTATAACCGGGGCTTGGATCATTAGAAAGCTTCAAAACTCTAGCAAACCGGTCCAAGCAATTACCAACAGCAATATCAATGGTCTCACCGAATATCCGATATCTACCTTCACTATGAGCAATAACTTGAGTGATGAAGTCTCCTCTTTTTCTTTTCAAGAATTGGGGAAAAAGAAAATAATCAAAACCAATTTATAAGTTGGACCGATTTAAACCAAACCGGATCAAATCAATTGTGTTATTGAATATTTGTGTATTTTATAGAATTGAATCTAAGTTTTGATTTGTTAATTGATTGCATTAATATAAAAAAGTAGCTCATTCTAAACCCTTACAAACAATGTAAATAAAACAAGGAATAAGCCCAATAGAAGTAGATGAATCGTTGCCGATTAGATGTGATTATCGTTGCCTAGGGCATCTATTGAAAATGACCAACCAAGTTAGAGTTTTGTACTTGGGGATTCCCTTCTTTATCCAAACCAACTCAGACCAAGGCACCAACGGTAAGTGATCTCTGATCTGGGTTGGAGCTTAATTGTTTCCTAACCACATTATTAACGATCCATACTGGACATTTTTGCTCTACATTTCCTGAATAAAAAAGTACAATTTCATAACATTTTATAATCCAAGAAAGAATTAAAGTACATCGAATCATCGATACAATAGATGGATTTTAATTCTTGACTTGTCTCAGTGTAATCCTTAATTCGGATTTGGACATAAACAGCGTTTAGTTAGACTTGTCTAGGGGTAGTCATTTTAACCGAACCGAACCAACCAAACTCAACCCGATCCAAACCGAACCAAAGTCTACATTCAAACCATTTGGTTAGGTTTCTTCTCAACCCGAATGGTTCGGTTTGGTTCAGTTTAAACCAAACCAAACTGATAAACCAATGTGCTTTTTAATTAATTAAATTAAAAATATTTATGTAATCTTTATTCTTTATAAAAAATATATTATTATATTTAATTACTAGTTTAATTCTTTCTAAATCTTAGGTCTCTTATAAATTTAATTTATTTATTGATTTATCTCTTACGTGTTTTATGTGAATTTTAAACTTTATAAGTACTAGTTTTTTAATTTCTAATTGCTTATTATTTCCATAAATTAGTGATAATAACTTTAATTTTATAATTGATTTTTTTCTCAACCAAACTAAACCCGAACCAAACTAGAATCAAATCGAACCAAACCAAACCGAATATAAACCGAACCCAACATAAACCAAACTAAACTATCTTTGGTTGAATTTGGTTAGAATTTTCTTAAAACGAAATAAACCAAAGCCGAACTAAAACCGAAATGCCCACCTCTAGTCTTAACCGCATTTTTGAGTTTCTAATGTTTTTGTTTTTATATTATAGAATATCAATTTTTATACAGAAATTGTATATACATTATTATAACATGAAATATGAATCGTGTGAGCAAATGGAATACCACCAAATCATAGAGTATAATTTTTTAAACTTAAAAATTTGGTATATCATTCACTTAACTATATACAAATGATACTACATCTCAAGGCCCAAGGCCAAGGCTCAAGCTCTTTACGTTGGGAGAGCTTTTGGATATATATATATATATTTTGGGTCAAAGCTTTTAGATATTCTTATTACTAAAGTATATTATAAAAGCTAAAAAGTTATTAATTTCAATAATTGTATATGCTCTCCACTAAATTAAATTTGTGCCTTTAATTTTGCTTTTAGACTACTTAATTTTATATCCCTCTGTGTATTAACTAAGTCTAAAAACTAAAAGATTAAAGATCTCTGAACACTTTAAAATGAAATTAAATCTTGGACTTGTTTGGATATGATATGAACTTTTAGATATAGCCGTGCGTACCATTATTGCATCCCTTTAGTGGAACGCACCATCGCTATCCAAATTAAACGTACCAACCACAAATACTTTCCGAATAATTTTGCCTTTTTTTCTTTCTCACTGTTTGACCAATGTTGATGAATTTTTTTACAAGTTTTTAGAAGAAGTTGGTTTCGTAGACGTTGCGAATACTTTATGTCAATACCTACTAATCGATCTACCTACTGAATTTTTTAAAAATAAATACCTTTTGCGATTAATTGATAGATAATTGCAAAAATATGATGCATTTTGTGCGTAACACAAGGGACAAAAAAAAGAATTTTGAAGGAAAAAGAGGGCCGAAACAATCATAGTATAATGAATTTATGATTTAATGTAAAAAGCCTACGAGGCAGAAAAAAAGAGACAAATTCCGCCGTTAAAATGATAACCTCAACCCCCAATTATTCTCATCGCAATCATATTAATAAGGCTTCTATATGAATACTTATTGTATTGTTAAAGAAAATATTTTGTTGACCATCGAGTTTGAATAATTGGATTCAAGTATACAACGAATTTAATTAGTGTTGTAGCCGCAAAAAAGGCTACATCCCGACATTGTTACTACATTTTAGTATTGATAATGTAATAGACATTATGAAGAAGTACACATAGAATATATGCTCTGGCAAAAAAGTTTCACTTTAAATAATTATAAAGCAAAAACAAACAAAGTTATTAAATAAAGTAACTAAGTAAAAGAAAAGCAATGAAAAAAATCATATCATGTTCATGAATCATGATTCATATATGTTAAACATTTTAAAATCCTACAAATTTAGAGCTTTAGTCATATTTTCATTCAAATACCAATTCATGAAGTAATATGCTTTCTTCAATGTAAAATTAATTTGATTTTTACATTTTGTCCTCTTACATATTTCTTTAAATATTAAATCTTAATTTTCAATTGATTTGGTAAAACATACTACCTAAGCACCTAATGCAAGTCCCGAAAACTATAAAAGAATACGTATCAAACTTTAAGTTAACAAAATGAATCATATATATAATAGCATCATAGTATAAAATCGTATCATCCAATCTTATCATTTTGACCAAATATATTAACTTCATTATACACCATTGTATTTGTTTGTATCAGATCATTACACAAGTTCTTAACCTAATTAAGTAAAATATTTATATATATTTTTTTCCAAAGAAACTAAAATCTAGCGTTTTCGAACCCATGCAAGTCGCTGACTCTGTTCATATGTTTCCTCACCATAGCCACTTTAGCCAACCTCTCCGCCGCTTTCCAAGCCGAATTCGGAGTAAGCGAATCCGGACTCTCCGTTACCGCCACGTGTCTTCCTCTCACACCGTTAAGATCAGCTAGTTCGGCGTCTAATCCACGTAAGCACGTATCACTTGAGCTCACGCCATACTGCACCAGCAAGGCTCGAGCTGACGTCAGCAATCTTTGAGCTCCGGAGTAATGGCTGCGTTCTATTAACCGGCGAGACTCCGCCACTGCTCGGGTGCTGACGTGGAGGTTTCTGAGCCGTGAGATGTTTGGATTTGATGATGATCGTACGGTGATAGGAGCGGGTATCAAAAGCGCGCGATCTTCGGGGTTTATTATTTCCTGAGTTGTTGGATCCACGTAACGAGATCGAACGGTCATGATTCTGTGGGACCTCGTTGTTGAAGAATTGTTAACCGGTGCTTTGATTTCCACAAGCAACGCTCTTTCTTCTTCCGCGTACATATCACCTAACCGGATTGAACCGGTTCCAAGCCAAGCGGGTCGACCCGAAAGCGAATAGACGGAAGTGATCTCTCCTTGACCCGATCCGGAAATTAACTCGAGCTGTAAACCGAGATCCTGAACCGACAAACTCAAATAACCGTTGATGCTTCTCGCAAACGCATCCTCCGAAAGCGCGTGGTCCCACGCTCCGAGCCGTAAAGTGTGGACGGGGGTTTTAGAATGGGCTAATTGGGCCTGACGATCCGTTAAAACAAAGACGGTGGTGAAAAGGTTTTTCTGCCGGCGATCGTCTAACACCTTAACCGCTTTTTTCAACGCGTCGTTCACGTTCATCCCTTCGCCGGAGAAAGCAATTCCAGCGTCGGATCCGGAGCTAGGAACGGTGATAATATCTACGATTCTTCTAGCCGATCTCCTCCCGTTCGCCGTCATCCTCCGTAACGGCAATAACCGTTTCGAGCTCGACGAAAACGCAACGATCGATAAACGATCCGTCTCCCGGAGATTCGAAATTACAAGCCTCATCGTTCGCTTCATCGTCTCTAATTTCCAGCCGGAATTTCTCCCGCTCAAGTCTAAAACGGTTACCAAATCCACCGGAACTCGCCGCACTGTTCCACGCGACGTCGGAAACGGTGGTGATTTCACCTTCATGACCACAGAGTAAGTCTCGTAACCTTTTCCCGCCGCAACGATCGCTGCTTCCGGCGAGAGCTTAACGTCAACATCTCTCGAAGAAGGATTCGTTAACAGTTTCGCCGTTAAAGGTGACGGAATATTAACGGAAAATCCTTTAAACTCGCCGTTAATTTCGTCGTCTTCGTTTTCATCGGATTCAAGTATGGTGTGAAAACCGGCGGGAGATATCGGAGATGAAATCAAAGGCTCGTCGTCGTTGTAAACTCTCAACGACTTGTTCTTCGTTTCTAACCGGATCCTAGGCTCGGTTTGAGAATCCGGTTTACTGTAATTTCGAATCTCAGGAAACAAAGAGGATCCGCAAACCGGACAAGAAGAAAGCCTGTTTTGATCCGTGGCGGCGCGTGAAGTTACACAAGGAAAATGAAACGTATGTGAACACTCCGCCGTGAAAATCGCCGTACCTTGACCTGATTTTACACTCTGTAAACAGATTCCACATTTGTTGCTACTCTGCTCAAATCCAAAAAAAAATCAAACGATTAATAAACAAAATTCAAAATCAAAACAACAAAATTCAAATCGTTGAGTTGTTTACTTTATTGAATCGGAGTTTGGATTTGAGATGGGAGAAGCTCGCCGGAGATATTGGAGAAGAAGGAGTCAAAAGAGAGACGAAGCTTCTGTTTCTAGGAGTTGTTTGAGCGGTGGTGGTGGTTCTGCAATTTAGCTTGGGAGTTCCGGGAAGAAACGGAGTAGCGACGGCGGTGGCTGAAGAAGTACGACAACGGAGGCTGTAAGTGCCGGAATCAGAACGAGGCGTGGAAGGAGTTGAGAAGAAGCCAAATCGAGAGGTTGATTTGTGACGGAAACGTTGATTCTCCGGTGAATCAACAATAACACCGTCGTCGTTTTGGTTTCTCTCTTTAGGTATAGAAGTGCAAATAGCTCTTCTCCAGCCGTTAATCATTTTTTGCTTCTATCTTCTTCTTCTTCAACTTCGAGAGTCGTGCGTTGTTGTTGTTAGTGACTGAGATTTTTTTTTGTTTTGTTTATCTGATTATAAGAAATTGAGAGATGATGCAGAGAAGAAAGAGACGGTGGGAGAGTTGAATTTAAAAAGGCCTTTTTTTTTTGTTTATCAATAATAGTGGAAGATTGGATATTGGGATTATCTATTGATTTTTTTATATTTTATTAATTAAAAATCACCTAAAAGCTGTATATTTTTTGAAGTTACTGCATTTACATTTCTAATTGTTTTTTTTCTCCATGGTTAATTATAATTAAATGATTTTGCAATTTTGGTACTAATCTACTAATCTTTTATTAACATAGAACTTATGGGCTACTTGCTATTATAGCCCCACTGATATGTTATATTTTTTTTAACATTTAGCACCTAGGTTTAAAAATTAAAAGAAAAATTCTATAAAAATACACTAATTATTTATCTATTTCCATAAAAATACATCAACTTTTAGATTACCCACAAAAATACATGAACTAATTTTTTATTCCATTAAAATACACAAACTCTTAAACTGTATCCAATAAACAACCAAGAGTTAATGAAAAGTAATATCCATTAATGTTTTAACTAAAAAACATTTTTTTAATTTGAAAAACATATAAACGTCTTTTAAAAAAACCAAAGAATTGTAGAAAAATGGAAAGTAATTCTAAAATAATTTTAAACAAAAAATTGAGCTGGTAAAGTTTGGGATTTATAAATAAAAATTTCAAAAAACATAGAACATTCCTAATACTCTTTGAAAATTCTAAAAAAATTTTAAGCTAAAATATAAAGTTTTAGACTCAGCATACAATTCCCATAATATAGTAACCACTGTTTTTCAAAACAAAATTTAAACAATAGCATCATAAAATAATATTACATTTAAATAAATTATTTTTATATTATTTTCCATGTTACTTAGAAGATAGTATTATTTAAACAATAACATCATATAATAACATAAGAAGTTGTATATAACTCTGTTATGTGTAATTTTTATGTGAAAGATATAATATATATATATATATATATATTTGTTTCAATGTTTATAATTTTTTAAATATTAGAAATTTTATCAGTTTTCTGAGTTTTTATTATTTATAAATCAAAAATTTTCTTTTTTTTTCTTTTCTTTTTTTTTGAATCATTGAAAGAATCAAATGTTTGCAATTTTAAGATTTTATTTAGACTTTTATATATATTTGAAATTTTAAAAATCTTTTTAATTATAAGATTAATGGACATTATTTTTCATCAACTCTTGGGTGTTTAATAGATATAATTTAAGAGTTTTTGTATTTTAATGGAATAAATAATTATTTCATGTATTATTTTGGGTACTTAAAAAGTTCATGTATTTTTGTGGAAATAGATAAATAGTTGGTGTATTTTTATGGAATTATCCCAAAATTAAATAAAATTGTGTATGTAATTTCTTAACTTATGGACTACTAAATACCATACTTATTTATTGTTGTATTTTAGTAGTTGACTAGTACTAAATCTTAATAAAATATGATATATGCACTAAATAACACTACTTTTTAGTAAAATTGTGAAGTAACTTTTACCTTGTGATTTTATTCCAAAGTTATTTTGTAAATAAGAAAAATTTAAAGTTATATTCATTGATATACTTGATAACACGCTATTTAGCACTTAGTACCTAATCTAAAAAGAAAAGAAAAACATATACAGTATAATATATTAATAAACATTTCTAACTGTATAACACTATTATTATAGCCTACCGATCAATTTAGTGTTAGTCTCATAGTTGGTAAAGAAAATCATTGATTAAACTTTTAACTGTATAACTAGTTCCACATTATATTGTTTTTCTTTTTAGTAAGAGACTACTTGTTGTTTGACCGTTTTTTGTATAAAACTGTTGGATCTTTGACAGAATTTAATGTAGTAGATGGGCAAATATATATGATTGGGTTTAATACAGTGTAGTGAAAATATAAATGCATAATGCATAGATATCGATTATTGGATCTATGGGTGTGAGCCGTTTAAATTGTTTATACATCGATCCATGTAAAACATTTAATGTTCGAATCAAGTTTCTGATCCGATAAGCCATCATCACCTGATGAATACTCAATAAAATAAACATGTTGCCGCTGTAGTAATACTGTAATACCAACTACATTTGTTAAGATATTTATGGCTAACTATAATGCTGAAATTGAGGTTCTATAATGGGCTGTAGATGCAGTAAAAGTTTTGTTTCTCACTTTTGTAAAAGTAAATTATGTATCTGTCAAGACAAAAGAAAAGGTGATTCAGCATTTTTTACTGTGTCATTTATTTGTTGACATTTTAAGTTTTTTTTTTTTTTTCTGTTTTGTGTTTTGTGTTTGAGAAGAAATTATGCTACATCCTAAATAGGCATATTTAAATATACATCATTACTATACTAAAACACGTTTTTTGTGTGTTTATGAATCATAATTGATCTGCAAAAGTTTTACTCCATATATTCAATGTGATTTTAGCATTATTTTTGTTTCAAAACAAATGTTGTTTTAGATTGTTCATATAAATTTTGATAGAAAATACTTAATTTAATTTTAAATCAAATAAAGAATAGGATATAGTACCAAGATTTTTATTTATTTTTATAAAAGGTATAATAGTACCAAGTGTTAAATATATTATAAGGTATATATAATAAAATTTTAGTGTGTTTATCAGTTTGTGTGAAAATAACAAAATGATACTTATTGTAAAATGAATAAAATATTTACCAAAAGGGTTTAGGTTATGGGGAAATTGGAAAATAGAGTAACTTTTTAAGTTTTTATTTGAAGATTGAGTATTTTTAGGGTAGTTTTTATAAGCATTTAGGCTAAATATGTAATTATTTAATATCTATTACATATGTGTATTGTCTATATAATATTATTCACTCTACCGTTTTCACTTTAATATCCCATATTTTCCTCTTAAAAACTATCCTATAAACTGGATATTCTTCAAGTAAAAACTTAAAACCAACAAATCCTCTTATAAAAGCTTTAAAACTACCATAAATCCTAAAACACCCTTTCACTATTAAACTTTTATGAAATGTACTATTCATCTGATAAACCAATTACTACGTTGTTAGAAAAAATATGGTCATAGATTTATTGGTTAGTAGTGAATAAAAGTAATATGATTGTGTAAAAGGTTACACATTGACGACAAAAAAAAGGTTACACATCAATTTTTTTAACAAAAAAAAGGGGTAGTCATCAAATAAATAAAAATGCATAATTCCAAAGACATATCTCCAAGGACATAAGTGTTACTATCAAATAAAAACAAAAGTCGACCTACGACTATAGAATATGGTACGAATTGTTTTTTAAAAAGTGATCGGAAAAAAACAAAAGAAAAGATAAATAATGAAGCATCAATAAATGTATGTGTTGATAGTGAATGGCATGGGATAGGACGAAGATCCCCAGAACCAATTTATTACAGAGATGCCAAAAAAACCATAGCTACAGTTTTAGTCTGTGTACTCTGTTACTTTTATTAAATTGTTGTAATGGGTCGGTCCATTTGTTATTTACCTCTATCCATATCAACTATTTATTGCTACTTACTTATCACTTTTTTTCTCCTTCTATTTTTTGTTTGTTTGTCTGTTTTGTTTCAGCTTTTTACGTACATTGCATGCATACCTACATGTTTGATTATTTTGTATGTTCCAGGACCAGACCAGACATATATAAGTGTAGTCCTGGACCAGACTTATATAAGTGTAGTCTTAAGATACTTACATAAATTAATCACTTTGAAATCTCTTAATACTAACATGGTTTATGCAAGACGGTGCCTGAAGTGCCTCTCTTGGCTGAATTTTATTTTGGTCGATGGATTCTTGAATTTTATTTCGGTTGGATTTTTTCGTTTTTTTATTTTTATATCTTTGTTGCTTAAGATCTATTGTTTTTTTTTCCTTGTAACCAGTATGTATAACCTTTGAGTATTGATATAAAACCTTAGCATAAAAAAAATGTGCCTCTTATTTTTACGTAAAAAAAAATGTAAATACTATTGGCAATGAGTCTTGGAAAAAATTGGATTTTCAATTTGAATCAACTAAAGTTTTTTTTTTCATTTAGTGTTTTTTTTTTTTAAAAGAGACCGTCATATTTATTATAATAATTAAATTTTAGAAGATTGGTGAGCCGTTCTAATATATACTAGTCTACTAGATTGCATGTAGATTACATGCTGTTGACAAAAAGTCTTATGATACTTTCAAGAGATTTTAAAATTAAATTATTTAAGTATTAGATAGTATAATTCTATTGTTGAAAAATGAAAACCTGAATACGAGATCAAGTGTAATGCTATTCCTTAAAACAAAAGAAAAGTGTACAATTCAATTCTCATTTTTAATAGCGTGAGTTATATAGACTCACAGGGAAAGGATTTGGTGATTTGGTATAGACTTCATTATATGATAAAGTTAAAAGTTAGAACGACTAGTCAATGAAGTCAAATTCGTGTTTTAGTAGTATATATTAATTTTTGTTTAATCTTATGAATGGTAGGAAACCAAAAAACAGAGACAATATATTAATTTTTATAGTATTCTTATAGTATCCAAAAAATATATTAATTTTTGTTTTATCTTATCAAACCAAATATTTGGATACTATAATTAATTATTTCGTATCTCTTATTATATTTCTTCTTTTTGGTTAATGAACATTATATTTATTTTGTCTTCAAACAATAATGTATCAATCTAAAAGATATATATATATATATATTAATATCAGAATATATTTTATATGGATTAAATTCGAGGAGATGGACATAATTAATATAGATATGAGTTTTTATTTTGATGGGTACTCCAAAGAATGATATGAGATTAGAAGATAGTGGGTCTTTGGAGTGTATATAATAAGGAATAATTTGACTAAAAACATAGCTTAAGTAGAAGAAAGGTTTTGGGAGACACACCATATGATCTGTGGACCGATCGATGAGTACATATATATAAATTAAGGCGATTAAATTTGTATGTTGTGGTCCACTAATAATTTTTTGAAAATACCATAACCATATATTATTAACAGAATATTCAAAAAGAATTGAATAATTAATTACGTGTTTTTCTTTTGCTCGAATTAGTTACGTGATATTTTGGGAGTATATTAGCGGAATCATTTGATAATTTGATCCACATCATACATGCACATACGTAACAAAAATTAAAGAGAAGTTGGATTAAACTTTTTTTTTTTGGTTAAAAGGCTTAAAGTTGGATTAAACTTGAAATTGCAGTTTTGCTTGGATTTTCAACAGTAATACTTTGCATGGACAAACCATTAAAAAACAAAAGTTAAATAATTACTCATACATAAAATATTTTTTTTAAGAAATAGACTATTTTGAAATATTAATGTCAAAAATAGATCTTTTATGTTCTAATTTTATATCTTAAAAGTCATGTTTCACAAAATTTGTTTGAAATAGTCTATTTCAAAAATTGTCCATATAGAAAACTGATCAATGTAACTTGTAAGTACAAAGTTAGACAAATTAACGAGATTCGACAAAATGTTTATATATGTTCTAACAGTTCACTAGAAATCTCTTAAACGATATATAGTGACACAACAAGTTCTTGGATTCTTGGATAGATCTAGATATTTTTCATTAGAAAACCAAATTTCTTTGCTTGTTAAACAATGTTTCATCAACGATATTACAATCGCTTGTTGAACACTGTTTCACCAGCAATATAGTTCAATGACACTACAATCATTTGATGAATACATCCATCGTCTGTCTATCAGAGCTAAAATCCTAAACACTAAAAACGTTTTATTCCTTTTTAGGCTTATCCTAAACTCTCATGACACCAATATACACTCTCCTTCGAATCTTTTTTTTCTTCATATCTTAGAGACTAAGCCGTTCCAACAATATTGATTTTCCAAATCTTTCAGATAAGACAACATTTATTTATTATCTTCAAAAAATTATTTTCTTCAGATACATATTGCTACGTCATCACCAAAAAATTCCCATCGTTATAGCTCATCATTATGCTCCACATCCATTTTATGTCTCAGCAAAAGTAACTACAGTATGTTGTTTCAAAACATTCGTGTGTTCCAACAGTGAATTAATAAGGTTACAAGGGTTGGCCAAAAAATATATATGAGATATATATATTTTTTTGTTAGTTAGGAGGGGGCTTTCAGGCCTTTGGTCCATAAATTCTCCCTCCCCCTTGGTCCATGATCAGCCTTTGATAATACCGGAAAATATGACGTAAATCATCACTCCCAATGAGAATTGAACTAGGGGCACATGGAACTAATTAACTCTTGCACTAAACCACTAGCACAAGGCACCGTTGGTAAATCAGATAAGTTAGTGACAAAATTTCAAACTAAGTTCGGCATGTAAAAGAGTTGAGACCCTGATCAAAGTCACAATGGAAAATACTTTAATGCTTTTAACATCAACCCATAATAAAGACAATTTTCTTAAACCATTATATCAGTATATCACTATAAATTGATTTGCTCCAATTAAGTTTTGATTGATAATATTCCGAAATAGTATATTTATCAACATGAATCAAATGATAGAAATTATCAAATGAACAAAATTTGCTTTGGCAGGATATTGGATTTTTAACTAAAATATCAATTCCAGAAACATATCTATCAAAGTTTTGTATAACATTAACTATATATAGATATCGATCCATCTAAACATATCTAAAATCATGAAAAATTAATAAGCAAATACACAAAAATGCCAATTACATTACGTCTCAAAGAATCATACATAGTTATATACAATGGTCAATGGTAGAGGCTTAACTAATATTATCAATTGCTGATTTTTGATCGGTAAGATTTGATATATCATATGGCCTAAACCACTTTTCATCTCAAAATAGATAGTTTGGTACTAAAACAATATACAAAATTATTATTTAAAAGAATCATAAATATGATGTTTCCATATTTATCGAAACATGTATAACAATCTTATTTATACCAAAAAATGTATAACGTCTTATCTTATGTTAGTTTGGTTTAAAACTTTATGGATATCACTTCTTTAGAAGAAAACCAAAAATCTTGATAGGAAAAGACCAATCCAAAGCTGTATATAACGAAACAATTTTTTTTTTCAAATGTATTATTATTACAGACTTATTTATCATAGATTTATTAAATTTAAGTGCACAACCTATCTACCATATTTATTTTATTTTATTTTAAATTTTTTTTTTTTGAATATCAGGAAGTTTTGAACCAAACTCCGTAATCCCTCCAAACCCGAAACCACAACATCTAATATTAGTTTTGTCCTAAACGTTACTCGAACCGGCGATCTCTAATTTTCGCCTAGTGTCTTTACCAGTCATCTACCATATTTTTTTCCAAGCCGTGTATAGTTTTTATCGGAATGCAAATAAAAATATTTAAGAAGCAAAATTCATTTTGAAGAGATTGGGATCTCAACTATGAATCTTAATTTTCTTTCAACTCTCAGAACCAAAGGATATAAAGCCAGCCACTACATTCGATTACATTGGGACCAATATTCTTCTAAATCCACTAACTTTTATACTAGAGATATATACCGTACATATTCACTTGACCAACATATATAAAACAGTAAACTCATTATTTCATTAAATATATGTCAATTTTGTTTTGTTTTCGTATATCTCAGTATAACATGTCTAGTACATATATGCCGACAGTTTTTAGAAAGATGAAGAAGATAAAGGTAAATATGTCCAAAAAATTTCCAATGAGAGAACTAATTATGCAAGTATCAATGAAACTAATTTTTCAGTTATCTATGGCTACATAACTCATTGACCTTATATCAAACAAGATATATTCAAAGTTTAGTTTATCTTTTGTTTTTTTTTTGTCAATAACAACAATATGTATTATGTGGAATTATGACGTATTGATGACATTAAATTATATGTCCGGATCGAGTCAAGTTATTCTGAGGACGATTTTCGACCTTAAAAAATGTAACATTACAGCCAAAGTCAAATATCATAAGTATTTCTAAAATGAATCCGATTAGTAAAAGAAATAATTGGTTCGTATGAAAGTAAAGTACTAACAAGACTTATAACTCTGATTGATATAACTGTTCCTACCAAGCGTCTATAGCTCGGTTGGTATCGACCCTAGGCAGCAGCTTAGAGGTGGTGGGATCTAGTGGCGTTTGGGAGGAGTTGCAATATTCACTCATTTAAACACATCATGGCATTTTGTTCAAAAGGCTATTTTCGATCCAGGTGGGATGACCCCAACTGGTTAAAATATATATATATATATATAATTGTTCTTACGAATGGCAAAACAATCAAATTAGAAAATAAAGTCAATGATGAAGTGCACTAACCACAAACTCACTTAGGAGTGCCTATATTTGTGCAAACCACTTTGCCTCATTTGATAAGACTAATTTGACATTGATGTCCAAATATCCAAAATATATTTTAATATTCTTTTCCGAGGGGTGGGGGTGGTGGAATTAAAAGTTATATAGTAACACAATGGAACAAATTTTAACTCCATAGAAAGTGAAAATGAAACTTGACCCAAAAAAAATCTCTAGCATGTAGCAATCACATTAGTTTATGTATGTGTCATGTTGATCGAATTAGATCGATTTATTACTAACAAAGAGAAATGAAACTAAGATCATGCATAGGAGATATGGTATCAAATAGTTCAAACAATTTTTTTTTAATATTTCATCAACTCTTGTAAGAAAGTTGTAGAAGATAAATGTTGACAAAAAAGAAAGATAAATAATTGGAATTAGTCAAAAGTTAATCCAGAATTACTGACTTTCTTGTTCCATAATTAAGAAACCATGATTTGAGTCACGCCACTTCGCAGAAAAAGGCTCTTTATAAACAGGATTATCCATCAATAACCAACTTTTATCTTAATTATCACTCAAGAGACTTTTGAACTAACAATAAACAAATAAAAGTTTGGCATATAATTAGAGAGAAAGATAAAGTTGGTCTTCAATCAAACCATGGAAAAAAGTCTTGAAGATGAAAGTAGAACACACATAAGAAGAGTGTATTGGTTCTGAACAAAGCACACACATAAAGAGATTCCAAAGTTTTGCAACACAAATTAGTAAAAGACTAAAGAGTTTTCAAACACATCAGTAAAGAAGACTTCAAACATTGAAACTGTGCATAGTGTTTTGTGTCTTGAGCCTCTTTGTTTCAAACCCGGTCTTTGTTCTTTGATTTCTCCACTGCTCCTGGAGCTGTGACAAAGCAAAGCAACAATGAATCGAGTTTTGTAATCAGATTCGGGAGAAAGAGGTTGGCAAAGTAAAATGGTTTACCTAAACCAATAGAATCAGAGCCTTTTATGATCTTCAGTTTTTGACATGTTTCAGTAAATATCCTGCAAATAGGTTTTAACAAGGATTCATTCAACTTTTACACAGATACAAAACCAAAAGATCGAAACTTTCATAAAACCCACAAAGTTATTAAAGTTGAGAGTTCAAGAGAAGCTTACTCCCATGGGACATCGCCAACGAGCATCCAATCACCATCTTTGTCTTCGTATGTAAGCACAAATTCTGATCCATGAAGAAGATCCTTCAATTTGATCTCGCTCATTCTTTCCCTCCCTTGAGCTTTATGAAGTCCACATTGACCTAAGATCACAAACAAGATACAAAATCACTTCTTTTCTTCGGGTTCTTTTTACAATGGAATCAAGAATTTGCTTAATACATAGAAAACTCTCACCAAGAGTGAAGCAGCTGAACATTTTCTCAAGTGCAGCAGACAACTGTTGATAAGTCGTGTACATTCTCAAGTCGACCTTTCGCAGATAAGGAGCACCATCCATGCTCACCTTCACAAACAAAGCTCCAAGACCTGGTTTCCCATCAACCTCATCAGTGTTCTTTAAAGTAGAAGACACCAATGTATTCTTCCGGTAGGATCTAATTGGAGGCCAACCAACAACCTGAGCCCTACAAAACCGTAAATAGATTACCACAAGATCCTGTCTTGAGTCATAAACAAACAAGAAAACTCATAAATAATACATACTTGGCAGCAGGTGCATTGTTCGCGCCACTCTTAGCAAGAGATCTTTCTTCTTGAATACTTTTCGGGACATCCTTAACTTTCGGCGACAGTATCATGTTGATTCCTCCAGGTCTAACAGATCCTTTCACACCCGAAAACTCATCCCAAGTGTCAGAGAATCCTCTTTTGTTACCAGAAACAACATTCTTGTGCCCTGTAGTAGCAGAAGCATGATCTTTACAAGGAAGCAGAGGGAAGAGAAGTTTCTCATCAGGTGTTCTCGGGCTAAGCAAACCGAAATCAGTTGCTCTATCAGGAGATTGCGACTCGGGAAGGCCTAGCCTTAGTTCTGTAGCTTTGAAAATGAGATTGCTCTTCTCAACATTAGGAATGGTTGAGCTATCAACAGATGAACAATCAGACAAGAGCAAGTAGTTACGTTCTTTCAAATCAGGTGATGTTGTAACCAATTCCTCCTTATCCACACTTAGGAATCGATAAGACATCAGATCTCAATTTTCCAGGACTTGTTTTATCTGCTTAGCGTCACAAAAACCCAAAATCAAACTTAATTGAACAAAAATCTGCAATCTTTATACATGCATGAAGAAGATTCTCAAGCAACAAGGATCAAAAATTCAACTTTAAACATCAAGAAAGAACCCAGAAAAATTAGGGTTTAGCTTAACATTTCAGCTGAATTTGCTTAACAAGAACAGTAAAAATAGAAACTTTAACTTTATATTTCATAGTCCAAACCAAACTCAACCCAAATCAAACTGATTGCACAAAAATCTACAATTTTCTTCTATATATGCATGAAGAAGATTCTCAATCTCAACAACGCTTAAGCAGCAAGGATCACAAAATAAAAATCGAAACTTTAATTTAGATTTTATAGTCCAAGACTCCAATTTCAACTTTTTCGTTCCCAGAACTCATTTTACCCTAAATTTTTTCCACTTTCCATGAAACACCAAACAGAGAAACAAAATTCTAACCCTAATTTTTTCTGCATTACACCAAATTCCTAAGAAAAACTCAGCTCAAAATTAAAACTAAAAACTAAAAACACCAGCTTTAAGAAAAAAGACCTTAACCCAAGAGAAAATAAACACAATGCGTAATGAATAAATCCACAGAATTTACAAAAATGAAACAAACAAGCCCAGATTGAAATTGAAATCTCAGAAGTTTTTTAAGAGCAAACAAAAAATAGTACCTTGAGAGAGAATACGAACACAGTGGAGAAGAGAGAGTAAGAGAGAGAATTGCAAGAACTTTGACGAGAAAATAGTAGCAGAGCTCAAGGTCCTTCCATGGAAAATGAAACCAGAGAAAGCTAACAAAAGCGCAACATTCAAGAAGAAGAGAAAACAAAATATGGAGTGGCAAGTTTTGTAATAAATTACAAAAGCATGGGCTTTAAGGAAAGAAGAGGTTTTGTTTGAATGTGATGAGGGACTACAGTAATAAGATCTGACGGTTGAGAATAAGTAAATGAGAGAGACTCTGAGTCGTTAGATCTCGTGAAGAAATAATAATAAATACTTGTCGTTGTCACAGGTAACATGGTTTCAGGTTTCTGGTTTGTAAAGAAGCTTAAAAAAAAGGATATTTACGAAAAGAAAAAAATAAAATTAATTTTTATTTGATTTATATATTTCTGTAATTCTTTTTGCAGGTCCACATATAACATGCGTGTGTTTAAATTTATTTTTCTTCAGGTATTATTTAATACATGTTGCTTAAGATAAGTTTGATCATTTTAAATAAAAAGGCTCCCAAAAATTTGTATATATAGGGTTTTTTTTTATATAAGATTTTAATACTAGTCCTAAAAAAATTATTTTAGTAGGAATGGGACCATCCAATATTTAAGAGGCTGAGTGGTCTAAAATACCTATTCGATTTAACACTTTTCCATATAAATTAAGTTTCAATAGTTATGGGACCGCATATCGGTTTAAATTTTGTCTGCCTTAAAATATGCATATTTCCAATGAAAATTAACAAGGAAAAAACTACATAAACGAAGGGGTAAAAAAATTGGGAAATTACAAAACAAGTGAAAAAAATATCTAAAATGAGAGTATAGAATAAAGAGTAATTATTAATTAAGTAAAAATGGCCTGAGAAAATAGAAAATGAGACAGAGGGAGGGACAGGAAAGCAGGAATAGAACTCGTTATCTATTTTTATTATATATACGACCATCATATTTAAAATTTATTCAGTATTGTCTCCCCTATGTTTTTTAATGAAATCGAAGTTGATACAATGTATTTTGATTAGTGATAAATTATTTTTATTGTTAAGCGGCTTAACAAAAAAAAATAGACGGTAAATGAAGAGATAAATAATTTAAAGATATTTTTGAAAGATATGGAGAATTTATAAGAATAAAAAAAAAATGATGGTTAAATTTAGAAGGTCATGATCAAAGAGACACGTTGGAAGCACGCTTAGGAAGAAGGGAAACAAACAAATCAGGCTTTGCAGCTGCACTGTTGACATGTCTGTCACCTACTCCATTATCACCCGCGCTACCTTTCTTTCACATCATATGTCACCGACCTGTAGCATTATCATTATCACCCTCTTGTCTCCCCATTTTTTTATTTATAAATATGTTTATGAAAAATTTACTAAAATAGCATCAAAATAAGTTTATATACCAAATTTAGCAAATATTTTTATTTAGGAAATGACAATAATTTAATTTTTTATTTAGCTTAAGTATTTTAAGATTTAGTATATAGTTTGTAAGGAGTGAGATACATAGTTTAGAGTTTAGGGTTTAGAGTCATAAACCTTAAAAATATGAGGTTAAGAGATTTATGCTAAATAAAACAGTTACTTTTTAATGAAAATGTGTGATTTTATGTTATTTATGAGAATTGCCCTATGATTATTCATTCTTAATTTACAGTTTGGTCAAAATAATCATCAATTATGATTTTTTTTGTTTTGTTTCGATTATGTTTATTTATCACTCGTTTTGTTTTGTCTCTACAAACAAAAATTATCCTCACATTTTTTAGGTATTCTCACATTTACATACGAATATAAAAGCTATACGAAAGTTTCTTTGTTTGTTTCTAAAATTTCAAATATGTTAGTATTTTTTATCGTTACATTATGTTCAAGTAATAATATTCTTCCCTTTCTGGTCAAATAAAAATCCTCTTCTTTTCTATGTGGTCAAATAAAAGTCATATTTAAAATTTAGATTTTGTTGGTTTTCCTTGTCTTATCTCATATTCTAAAAAAAGTAAATGATCAATTTATATATGTCATAATGACATTGTTGCATATATAGTTTAGTGGTAAAAGTATGGTTCGTTTTTTTTTCCTTTTGATAAAGAGCTCAAGTATGGTTTATTCCTTTGAATCCTTTAATAATTAAGGGTGGACTACTCTCTAATTATCTTTATTTGGAATAAAACATTTAGAATTAGGCTCGATCAATTGGAATGTGTCCCTTATTTTCATAGTTGTTAGTATTTCTTAATTTACTTTTGTTTTTTATGTCATTAAAATCCAATTATTTGGTTAATTATGTATTTTGCATTCTTTTGGGAAGTTTTCTTGAATAGGTGTACAATTGTGAGTAAAACTTTTAAAAAAATTTAAAATATAGTAGATAGGATATCAATAAAATTCGTGGCCGTGGAAACACAAAAAAAAATAGAAATTTTACAACAGTAAGAAAATTATGGGCCAAAAACCCGGGTTCAAACTCCCATTAGTATAGAGAATCATTCTTTAAATAAGGATGGACTAAAAGCTGGTTCTAGATACCGATGGAGATTATGGGCCAAAGGCCCGAAACTCTTGCGGTTTATCGTAAAAAAACTCTGTAAGGAAATGAAAATATATTTGTTTTATTTTATATTTAAATAAAATTACTCATGACATGTGTTCTGGTTATTGTTTGAAGAGTATGTTGGATAAGCTTCATTAGCTTGCAACCCAAGATATTCTTAACAAGTCGGTTAAAGATAAAGATATGATGATCTATTTGTATTAAGAATAGGAAAAAGAAGTTTTCTATTAGGAATAGGAATAGGATTAGCAAAGGAGGAACTAACATCCATAGATATATCAAAGTTGAGTTGTGACTTTGTTATCATCAATCATAAAAGCTTTGAGAGTTTAGTTTTTGAGAGAATTTTCTAAACCTAATAAAGAGAGTTATTCTTTATACAAAGCTAAGAAGTGTTTCAGAAACTTTATTTGGTATCAGAGCAAACTAGGTTGTTGATCCGAGACAAGAGAGAGGCAAAGACAAAAGTATTCCCGAGCTATGGGAGATACTGAAAATTCAACAAGGACGAAGAACCTTGTTCCATCGGTGTTGATCTGTCCGATGTTAAACTCATCAAACTACACAGTGTGGTCAATGAGGATGAAGGTGCTTTTGCGAGTTCACAAGGTATGGGAGACGATCGACCCTAGTTCAACTGAAGCCGAGAAAAACGACATAGCAATTGCATTGATGTTCCAATCCATACCCGAAACCCTCATACTACAAGTTGGTGATCAAGACTCACCTAAGGGGATATGGGATGGAATCAAATCAAGGCACTTAGGAGCTGATTGTATCAAGGAGGCGTGATTACAAACCCTTATGTCCGAGTTTGAGAAAACAAAGATGAAAGATACAGATACGATCGATAGCTTTGTGGGAAAGTTATCGGAGATTGCATCAAAATCGGCTTCACTTGGACAAACAATCTTTGTGGGAAAGTTATCGGAGATTGCATCAAAATCGGCTTCACTTGGACAAACAATTGAGGAATCCAAACTTGTAAAGAAATTTCTCAATAGTTTACCAAGGAGCAAGTACATCCAAATCATAGCCTCTCTCGAGCAAGTTTTGGACTTGAATACAACAAGTTTTGAAGATATTATTGGAATATTAAAAGCATATGAAGAAAGAATTCTTGATAAGGAGAATAGCAGAGACACAAGGTGAGCTTTTATACGCGAATACATATCACCAAAGCTTTGCGACATCACGAGGGAGAGGTCGAGGAGGATGAGGATTTAGAGGATGAGGCAGAGGAAGGTTTAACTCACAAGATAGGACAACAAATTAAACCGATCAAAATCAAACGAAAAAGAAGAAGGATATATCGAAAATAATTTGTTATTGATGTGATAAACCTGGCCACTTCGTCTCCACATGCCCAGAGAGAACTCATAAGTTACAAGAAGTAAATAAAGCAGAGACAGAAGAAGTTGATCCAGCGCTTTATATGCACGAAGTCGTGTTCTTGAATGAAAAAAATCTAATACCAAAAAACTACAAAACCAAGGAAAGGGAAGAAGGAGTTTGCTAAGTTTAGGACAAGCTACAGAAGCTGGGTGTGATGTTAGGATGAGACAAGACTACTTGACGGTTCATGATCCAAGTGGGAGACTCTTGGTAAAGGTCATACGATCATTAAATTGACTTTATAAAATAAGTCTAAGGATAGGAAGACCAATATGCTTACAAACAAGCATAGAAGACAGCACTTGGAAGTGGCACACGAGTTTAGAACATATAAGCTTTAAGACAGTCAAAGCTATGTCCCAACAAGAAGCCAAATTCATGACAGTAACGGAGGTGACACGACAATCGATTTGGCTTCAAAACATCTTAAGTGAGATCACGGGATGGAAGACGGAGCAAGTCCTTATCAAGATCGACAACAAGTCTACAATTGCACTAACTAAAAACCCAGTGTTTCATGGTAAAAGCAAACACATACATAAACGTTACCATTTCATACGAGAGTGCATTGAGAAAGAGCTTGTTGACGTGGAGCATGTGTCAGGAACCGAACAGAAGGCAGATATTTTGACTAAGGCATTGGCACGAATCAAGTTCAGCGAAATGAGAAGCTTGATAGGAGTGCAAGACATGTCCAAAGACAAAAGCTTAAGGGGGTGAATGTTGGATAAGCTTCAATAGCTTGCAGCCCAAAATATTCTTAACAAGTCGGTTAAGGATAAAGATAGGCTTAAATGAAAATTATCTATTTGTATTAAGAATAGGAAAACGAAAATTTTTATTAGAAATAGGAATATGATTAGCAAAAGAGGTGCTAACATCCATAGATATATCAAAGTTGAATTATGATTTTGATATCATCAATCATAAGAGTTTTGAGAGTTTAGTTTTTGAGAAAGTTTTCTAAACCTAATAAAGAGAGTTATTCTTTATACAAAGCTAAGAAGTGTTTGAGAACTTTAGAGTACAAATTGATCTCTAGAGTCATAATTTTTTTTGGGACGACCGATAATGTATTGACTTCTTAATAGTAATCCAATATTCAAGTTTGAAAATATACCAAAACCTAAGTGCATGGCAATATACACATAAATAAATATAATGGCATGTAAATAATAAGAAGACTCCATGCATTTGTTCCATTTGTTGTAAATAAATTAGTATTATTGATATGGCATAAATAATTAGTAATATTCACAAAACATAACTAGAAGTATTTCCCTCTTTTGGGCTTAGCACTCTCTCTTTTATTTGGAGTCTTTTGACTTTTCTGAAAAGTGAGCTTTGACTAGAAAACATCTCTCTTAGTTTCAGATCTATCGTTGAAGGTTGGTTTTTACTCTTTTGAACCTGCCTTTTAGCTACAGCGTCTGTTGGTGGGATAAACAAATTATGGTTCATTGTAGTTTGAGTGCTCAGTTCTTCGCCAATCTGAATAGCCGCCAAGCTTCAAAGAATTCTTAAAATCTCAAATTATGATGTCTTCAAGTATTGATAGAGCACTGATGGCTATGTCTCCTGAGGAAGAAGATGAAACTTTTGATATGCCAGATCTACCAGAATATTGCTCCTTTGAGAACAATTTTCTAAGTATTATTGGGCGAGTTCTCAACCCAGATTTTCAGAAGGTAGCTAATCTTGTACTGGATATGCCAAGGAAATGGCAATTGTTTGATAGGGTCAGAGGAATAGCTTTGTCCAAAGAAAAATTTCAGTTCATCTTCAGATTTGAGCAAGATCTATTAGCAGTGTTGGATAAAGGGGTGCACACGTATAATGAATAGACTTTAGCCATAGAGAGATGGGTTAAACACCCACCACCAGATTATCTTCAAAACATCATGGTTTGGGTCCAAATGAGAAATATTCCAGTCAACCACTATAATGTGCCGGCTATTACTTGGTTAGGAGAATTAGTAGGCCATGTTGAGGAGGTGGTTCTTATTACGGAAAGGTCTCAGAGACAAGATTTTGTAAGAGTTAAGATGAAATTTGATGTCTCTAAGCCACTACAAAAGTCAAAAGTGGTTAACTTGCCAAAGAATGTCGGGGATGTGACCATAAGGTATGATTTTGAAAGAGTACAGAAACGATGCTTCACGTGTCAAAGATTGAACCATGACCAGACGGTGTGCCCTCTAGCAATGAAGAGGAAACAATCAAAAGCAAAGGAGGATAAAATGAAGAAGCAAGGGGTAGTAACTCCAAAGAAGAAAAACATTACTGAAGCGGATCCCCTATTTGGTATAGTTGAGGATCATCAGATTGAAATAAATCTGATTACAGGGAAACCAAAGATTGACAAGGAAGTCGTGGAAGGAATGAGGCAATATCTGATGGTAGCTGAGGGACCTGAAAGATTAGCTCGAGCGAAATGAATCAGATTATCCCTGGAATCGCTGAAAAATGATCCAATAGGCCAGAAAACAATGCTAAGACTGGAGCCTGCACCACTTGTATCAGAGAATATCAATAAAGGGAAGGGATTTGTTTTTGACTATGATTCAAAGGAACAGAATGTTAGAGAGGATAAAGAAGGAGATCCATGAAGGCTAATGGGAGACGCAATAAGAGTAGAACATTTTGTGCCCTTCGACAAAAAAGCTCACAAGACTCTCTTAACTGGAGTGTTTGATAGACTTCGGGGTTCATTAAAGACACATGAAGACGTGTTCGTGTCTATTCAAATTAGTTCAATGGTTCAAAGAACTAGCATCTTTCAAGCTAGCTCGTCCGGGACTAATTTGTTTAAGAAGGTAAAAAGAAAGAGACCATCCAAAGCTCAGAGAAATAGAATGGCTACAAGTGAACTTGATGAATCTAAGAGATTGAAGGAGGGAGATGTTTGAGTAAATTCTAAAAGAAAAGTTACAGAGGAGGCTAACACATCATCAAAAGTCGATATCCATGCATACAAAGAGGTGGTCCCAAATGAGGGACCGTCCACTGCGTAATGAGTATTATCAGCTGGAATTATCAGGGATTGGGACGGTCTCAAGACTTGGTGATTCCGAGGCTCAAGGAATTCCTTAAAAAAAAATTTCCTGAGCTTTTGTTCTTAATAGAGATGAAAAATTGTAGAAATGTAATTGTAGATTTGCAAGAGTGGCTGGGATATGATAGGGTCTACTCTGTGGAACCTATTGGTCTTAGTGGTGGGTTAGCCTTATTTTGGAAGAAGGGAGTTAATGTAAATATTTTGTTGGCGGATAACACTTAATCGACATTCATGTACAGTTTGGTGCTTTTGATTTCTTTGTCACGTGTGTTTATGGAGATCTAGCGCAAGGAGGAAGAGCCAAGGTATGGGAACACTTATCTAGAATTGGAGTACACAGGAAGGAATGCTGGTGTATGGTTGGAGACTTCAATGATATATTACATAATGGTGAAAAGTTGGGAGGGTCTAGAAGAGGTGACTCCTCATTTCAACCTTTCAAGGATATGATCAACTGCTGTCAGGCCTCAGAACTTCCTAGCAAAGGAAACAGACTTACTTGGGGAGGGATGAGATATGATAAATGGATACAATGTAGATTGGACAGATGTTTTGGCAACAAGGTGTGGCACAAGACCTTTCCATCAAAATCAGTGTTTTCTTAACAAGAGAGGCTCAGACCATAGACCGGTCCTGGTGAATTTGACTATATCAAATGAGTTATATAAAGGAAGCTTTCGTTTTGATAAGAGGTTGTTTAATAAACCATTGGTATAGGAGGCAATTCAAGCAGCATGGGGAGATAACAATCACATAAAGGGTTTTTCGGTGGTAGAGAGATTAAGGAGATGTAGAAAGGCCTTGAGAAAATGGAAAAAGGAAAATGTTGCAAACTCTCTATCTCGGATCAATTAATTATAGGTTGAGTTAGAGTCTGAACAATCAGCTAACAGACAAGACAAAGGAAAAGTATGGACCTTAAAAAAAGATTTTGGTTGGGGCATATAGAGAGAAGAAAGAATTCTAGAAACAGAAATCTTATCAGAAGTGGCTAAATGTTGGTGACAAAAATACCAAGTTTTTCCATGAGTCTGTCAAAGCTACTAGAGGGGAAAAAGGATTGATAAACTAAAGGATGTGAAAGGAAATATGCAAAGGGTTGAAGCATCAAAAGGTTATGTGGCAGAGGCTTATTTTAATAATCTATTTACTTCAACGAATCCTGAAGATTTTAGAGGCATTTTCTATGATTTCACACCAAGAGTGTCACCTGAAAGTAGCAGGAATTTGATCAGTGTGGTCTCAAAAGAGGAAATAAAAGAGACAGTATTTGCAATCAAAGCTACAAGTGCACCAGGACCGGATGGTTTCACAAGTTTTTTCTTTCAAAAATACTGGCACATAATTGGTGAGCATGTAGTAAAAGAGGCTAAGAAGTTTTTTAGAACTGGGACCTTTTCTCCGGAATGGAACTTCACATATTTGTTTCTCATGCCTAAGATAGTTAATCCGGTCCAGATGTCGGAGCTGAGACCTATCAGCTTATGCTCAGTAATGTACAAAACGATATCCAAGATTCTGGTGAGAAGACTCCAGACTTTGCTTGCTCATACGGTCTGATCTCTGACAACATTTTGATTGCTCATGAGATTGTTCACTCTCTACATACTCATCCAACTATCTCAAAAGAGTTTATGGCAGTAAAATCAGACATGTCCAAGGCGTATGATATGATGGAATGAAACTATCTCAAAGCTCTTCTACCAGCTTTAGGATTTCATCCCATTTGGATCAGGTGGATTATATGCTGAGTAACCTCAGTCTCGTACTCTGTGCTTATTAATGATCAGCCCTTCAGTTTAATTACACCAGGAAGATAGCTTAGACAGGGTGACCCGCTATCACCTTTCTTATTTTTGTTGTGCACTGAAGGGCTTACCCACCTAATAAATAGAGCTGAAAGACTAGCTCTGCTGGAAGACATAAGATTCTCTGACAATGAACCAGCAGTGCATCATTTACTTTTTGCTGATGACAGCCTATTCATTTGCAAGGCTGAGGATCAGCAATGTGAGACATTGAAGGGGATTCTGAAGATTTACGGCGTGGCTATAGGCCAGTCCATCAATCTCTTT
This sequence comes from Cardamine occulta, assembly GCA_028015245.1. Lineage (NCBI taxonomy): Eukaryota > Viridiplantae > Streptophyta > Magnoliopsida > Brassicales > Brassicaceae > Cardamine > Cardamine occulta. Next base: position 2,163,186 of record CM051374.1, on the reverse strand, counting down.
AAGTCATCTATAACTTTTAGGAAAGGAATAGAAGAGGAGAGGAAACTAAGTATCCAACAAAGGCTAGAGATTTTAGCTGAAGGTGGGGCTATAACTTATACGGGTCTACCAGAGTGTTTCTCTGGATCTAAGGTTTAACTGCTAGACTATATCAAGGACATGCTCAAAACTAGATTGTCATGATGGTTTGCTCGATCTCTATCCTTAGGTGGTAAAGAAACCCTCATAAAAGCAGTGGCCTTAGCCATGCCAGTATATGCCATGAGCTGTTTTAAGCTCATTAAAACCTCTATCTCAAACCTTACAAGCGCCATTTGTGATTTCTGGTGGAACTCTGTCGAAGCTAAGTAGAAGATACACTGGGTCAGCTGGGACAAGATGTGTCTATCAAAGGAAAATGGGGGTTTGGGGTTTAGAGATCTTGAATGCTTTAACCAAGCTCTGTTAGCCAAGCAAGCATGATGTCTTATTCAGGATCCCGATTCCCTTTTTGTAAGAGTTTTAAAAAGTAGATACTTCCCGGAATCCGATTTCTTGGAAGCTCCGATGGGAGCTAGACCATCATATAGTTGGAGGAGTATCTTACATGGCAGAGACCTTCTTGTACAGGGTTTGTCTAAATAGATTGGCAATGGTGAATCTTTTCAAGTTTGGATGGATCCATGGATTTATGATAATGGGTGGAGAGCACCAATCAGGAAACAAACCACATTTGATTTAAATCTGTGTGCCAATGAGCTCATGGATACTCAGACGAGGGGCTGAAATATGGATAAGCTACACGAACTGTTTCCATTAGAGGATATCAAACATATCAAAGAGATAAAACCAGTGGTGGGCAAGGAGGATTACTGGTCGTGGGATCACACAAGGAGTGGGGAGTATACAGTCAAATCTGGGAATTGGCTAGCTAATAGGATTTTTAAAGAAGAGTTAATCCAAATGGCAGAATTGAGACCAACTCTAAATGATCTGAAAGAAAAAATTTGGGATATCCCAACTGTTACAAAAGTAAAAGCCTTCTTATGGAGAGCCAACAGTGAAGCCTTACCGGTGATAGACTTACTGAAAATAAGAGGCATGAAGGGTGACAGTAGGTGTCAGATATATGGAGAAGAAGGTGAATCCATTAATTATGTATTGTTTACATGTACTGTAGCTAGACAAACATGGGCTCTATCCCGTTTTCCTTCGCCTATGGGAGGTTTTGATGCATTCTCTGTGTATTCCAACCTTAGTTACCTGATTAATATGGGGAAGTCCAGGATTTTACCTCAACAGATTAAAAGATTGTTTCCGTGGATATTGTGGAGAATTTGAAAAAATAAGAACTTCTTCTTTTTTGAAGCTAAAGCCTTCCATCCCCTGGAAACGCAACAAAAGATAGAAGAGGATGCTGAAAAATGGTCCATGGCCCAGATTGTGGATAATGAAAGAGAGGAAGAAGAGAAAAATGATCAAGAGACTCAGGGGATGTGGTTGCCTCCACCAACATCTTGGTTCAAATTTAATATCGGAATCGCTTGGTCAAAAAAGAAAAGTATGGTGGGAAGTGCACGGGTACTTAGAAATGAAGAAGGGAAAGTTTGTTTATATAGCCGAAGATCATTCATGGGTGTAAAAACCAAAAATGAAGCTACTCTTGTTTCTATTCTTTGGGCTGTAGATTGTATGAATGCACATCATATGAACCATTTGAACTTTGCTGTGGAAGCATCAGAATTGGTGGGAGCAGCAAACAGACCCAAGGCGTGGCCATCCTTTTCGTTTCAAAGCAATAGAATCTTGAGTTCTTTGGAGAAAATGAATGCGTGGAAGTTTACCCAAGAACCTCATAATGAAAACAGAGGAGCGACTCTCACTGCTCAAAGTGCATCTAACCATTCCCAACTGCAATCCTATGTGGCGACCGGGGGGGCTTTGTGGCTTGAAGAGCTCTTTGAGAATGAGAGATCTACTGTCTTAATCTTTCAAAGTTAGTTAGTTTGACTAACTTCTATGGCTGTTGTTCAGTCAATTTTTTGTGGTTGTGTATGTTATAGGTACCAACAATAATGCCTTCTCTTTCGTTAGAAGGCGTCCAATGTAACCTCTTTTATATCAATATAATCTCAGATGTTACAAACAAAATAATTAGTAATATTCTTGATCGTACACAATATAACGTTGGCTTTCATAACCATATATTTAACACATTGTGGTTTTAAAAGTTAAGAGGTGGTAGCCAAAAGCCAAGCTACGCATGACTTTTCCATATAACTGTTTATCCCGTTTTAGCTCAATTTAAGGAGTGCCATTTGGGCATTTAAAGTATATTGTATGTTTATGTTGGATATGGATTTGACTAGAATTATAAATTCAAGGACTACAATATGTTGGATATATTGTACTAGTATATTGCAAGTCTTGATAACAATAACTTATTTTAATCTTAGTGATCTTGATAAACTATTATTATGCATGACGAGTTAAATATTAATCTATTTATATACTTTTTGATAAAATAAGAAATAAATATCTTTTGGTAAACCTTCCATTAAAATACGTTAATATTAAATTCCCTGTAAAGTATATGTATTAATTTCAAAATTTATATTAAGCATCTAGTACATTTAACAAAACAATATTATTTTTATATTGTTAAAGATACTTTTGTTAATGTTACACTAACCTTGTTATTTTATTAAATTACGTGTTATTTTCAAATATCTATAAGCGTTTAGTGTGTGTTTTAAAAAGACAATTGCTAAAAAAGCATACCTTGGAAAGAAAAGAAAAGAAAAAAGAACATAATCGAAATGAATATTTCTAGACAAAGCATCATAATTCAAGATGATTACAGAATATGGCCGATCAGTGATCACTACTAGAATCATTATACTCGTGAAGCGATTATTAGTATAAATCTATAAATCTATAAAAATTAAAACCTCAATGAGTAATTAGTATAGTAAGTATATTTTATAATTAAAAAATAAATAAACCTGTCGCTTTGAGCCACAGGTTTTGCGGGGCAGTGCGATGACAATAGGACCCACTGCTTCCGCTTATGCCGGTCAACTTTATATTTAAATTTATTAGTACTCAATTCATAACAAAATTAAAACTAATCAGCATAGTTAAACCACAACCGTAGGATTGAGTACTATGTTTAACCAAGACGACTTAATAACCGACACGTGTCGACATGTTAGAATGTCCCTCGTTAGAGCATGTGTCTACAGTCTACTGTAAAAGAAGATAAGTCAAAGATCCCGTGCATGCGATCATATGTACACGTGTGGGATCCTATGTATTAAAGACACGTGTCGAGAATCTACAGCTTCTATATATAAAAGCTAAGAACAAATCCATAATTGGTAAAGAGGCTAAGAGCAGTATCTGAGTTTTTCCACTGGGGTTTAGGCCCAATTAGAAACAGGCTTAAGCCCAATTAGTTAGATGATCCTTAACCAAAAAAGTTCAAGATTTTTAGATGCGTAACTCTCAAGTCTCAACGCGTAATCGTTCGAACCGAGCCGAGAGCAAGACAACAAAACAACACAACTTATACTTCACTGTTTTACCAAGTCACAACGACGCCGCTTTAGATATCACAGTTTTATTAATATACAAACTTCATGCCACCGCAACTGTTAAGGTTCATGACGTTTCTGCATTCTCTATGCTGTTTTCACCATGTTTCCGCATTCACCGCTACAACTGCTGCCGCAACCGCTAGCTTTTGCTACATTCACCATGTCTCCGCATTCACCACTACAGCCACCGCCACCGCCACCACAGCCACTAGCTTTTGCTGCTGCTTTCGCCATATCTCCACATTCACCACTACAGCCACCGCCACGGCCACTAGCCTTTGCTGCTGCTTTCGCCATGTCACCACATTCACCACCACCACAGCTGCTAGCGTTTGCTGCTTTCTCCATGTCTCCGCATTCGCTGCTAGCAATTGCTGTTTTCACCATATTTCCACATTCTCCACTACAACCACCGCCGCAACCCCTAGTATTAGCTGCTTTCACTATGTTACCACATTCACCGCTACATCCACCGCCACAACCACTGCCTTTTTCAGGAGCTTTGATAGCTGCATTATCCACATTCATAGTGTTTGTCTTCACTTTATTTTCTACCGTAGAAACAAGTTTACTCTGTTTGCTTTCCTCTTTTATTTCTTTGGTTGTGGCATTGAAGCCATTGATTCCTCCTTTCTTCAGAACAGTATTGAGTATGAAAGCAGATATGATTCCGGGGAGAACCAACCAATTCTCTTTCGCCTGCATATCGAAATAACAGAGTCAAAAAGAGCATGGCCAAGGCGAAAGAAGAAGTTAAATTCAAACTTTCACACTTACCTCAATGGAACCAAATCTTAAATCAAACAATCCCACAGCTTTTCCATATGGATGTTGTTTAGAGAATTCAACAAAGGTCATGAAATCTTGATCACTTGTACGGTTTCCGCAGTGTTTTGGTTCATAATCCAGCTTCCTCCCAGAGAAAATCTTCACCTGTAATCCAATACATTACATTGTCAAAACAAGAAGATTAATCTTCTTCTTTTTTCCGAGTGAAATGGCGTAAACATACCACAATCGAGTACCCGAAAGCTCAAATAGCGGATTATCTTCAATGGGGGCGTTTGTTTGCTTAAGTGACCATTTAGAGTCCAACAAAGACCAGAAATTTCCACTATAATCTGCCAGCACATGAGTTTCACCAGAGTCTATCACACCAATCACTTGACGTTTATCATCTTTAAGTGCTGCTCCTTCACTAGAGTTCCTAAAGACACAACAAAATCATGTATATAACCAATTTGAGTCTTACCATAGCAGAATCAAGAAATGCTTCAAGAGACATTGTTGTTTATAATGCCATACCTCATTTGGAGACTAATCACCTCTGTTTCAGTTTCATCAACTATGAGTGTTGAACTCTTAGCAAGACGGGACTTTCCAACGATTGGAAAAAAGCAAGAGACTTTGAACGATGGTCTTAACTGAACCATGTGTAAGACTGATGGACTACGTGTTGGAGTAGTAAACGAGACAGCAACACGCAGACTTACAGGTTTTGGATCTCCTTTACTACTTTTACTGGGTGTTAACTCCAAACACTTTTCAACAGAGAGTTGAGTAACAACTGGAAATAGAAACTCTTTTAGTGATAAAGATGCAACACCTAAGTTTTTAGGCTCTCTTGAAACTGGTATCTTAGACGGTGAAGATGAAATAAGTTTGAAACAAAGCTCTCCTGTAGGTTCACAATGAAAAGAAGCAACTTGCTTTTCCCCAACCTCGGATAAAATGGTCAGTCTACGTTCAGCACTGAAAAGAGAATCAGGCTGAGTTTTACTGAACACAACCGAGAGCTTTCCCTTATGTCCATCTTGTAAGTTTCTAACAGCGATAACCTCCAATAGAACCTGGAGAGTTTAAAAGAATCACCTCAATACATGTAAGAGACTACAACAGAGAAAGGATTAAGAAACTACCTCAACAGCTTCAACCTCTGGAAACTGGATTAAATTCTGGAGATCCTCTTTTGGTTCATTGGCCAAAACATCAGAAGCATAAGGAGAAGTTGTTACAGGTGCAGGTGTTTTGCCTCTATACATTGCGCTGGCTTTCCAGTATCTTTTACCAAATGTCTCCTCCCATTGAGCAGTAGTCTTAGAAAAACCATTATCAAGCTTCTTACCTTTACCTCGGTCAGAATCTGTGTCATCATGCTCCAAGACTTTACCAATGAGCTTCTCCAAATCATCACAGTAAGAGACTGGTTGCAACTGGTGTGTGTGCCAGATAAGGTCAACATCATAAGTCGGAACACTAAACCGTTTTAAAGATCTTTCCCTGTTCTTCTTAATCATATATAGAAACCCCTTATATCTAGCAACAGCTTCTTGTAGAAAAATGTCATTGTTTACATGAGATCTCGAAACCTGTGGCAAGTAACACATGAACAAAATCAAGAAAAGTTTGTTTTTACGGTTATGATGATCCAACGACAAAGTTATATACCTGGTAGTAAAACGGGCTTTGCCTCTTTACAGCAGAAACTAGATCATATTTGGTGCATTTCTCAAGAGTTGAAAATTTCACAGAGTCTACCCTATTCAAGTCTAGCTCATAAGGTTCCTCAGGATACAATCTTTTCCATAAATCTTCAGTTTTCAGTTTGCAGTTTCCATTAACAGAAGATACAACACCAGAATTGTCGAGAACCCCTCCCATAAAATTGCTCACAATCAGTCTTATACCTCACCTGGATTTAAACATCATAAACAATTTACTCAACACATCCATCAAAGACTAAATTTTCTGTTGAGAACTTACCGGATTAAGCCTGTGGCAATGCCAAATCCATTCACAATCAAGAGGAGGAACCAAAGGACCTTCACTAAGTGATGACTCAGAGTATTTAGCTAGCAAAGGAAGCCAACAAGCATTGTACCTGAAAAAATCACTTATATTAGACAACTTAAAAAACCTGACTTTGATACTTATTTAATAAACTTGATCCTTATCAAACCTAAAGATGGCTGATTCAAGTGCAGGGCCATCATAGAGCCATCAACAGTAGCTAAGAATTGAAGCTGTTGCTTGGCTGCAGCAAATAAGTCAACGCTTATATCTATCTTCTGTGCTTCAAACCACTCCACTTCATGATCATTCTCCTTATCCATCACACTTCAATTTCACCTTACATAACGATTAAAAAAAATAAAAAAGACTATTAATTTGCAAACGATTAAGCAAATCAATATGTGATTACCGATTTTTGACAATAAAGTTTTGATCTTTAGCAAACCAATTGCATAAAAACATAAATGAATTTGGAAGATCACATGCAAGAGAAAAATCAAGACTCCGGAGAAATTTTAATTCAGATCAAAACAAGTCAACGAAGTTACAAAAGAAGCAAGTAACAGAAGGAGCAAAACGGCAACCTTACCTCCGATCGCCGGAAACTTAACTTCTCCGCCGGGAATTTATCAGATGATTCAGAGACTACAGAGAAAGACTTAACCGTGAAATGAAGAATTCACTTCAAGATTATTTGGTATTTGTAGTGACTTCCAAGTTCCAAGTCTTTGGTCACACAAGCTATTTGTTTAAATGACAGATATGTCCCTCAATCATATATCCGTTTTTATTCTTGCCAAGAAAGATAAAAAGTGAAAGTGATGAAACTGGCAACAATAATGAAATCTGACTCCAAACCGAACTGCTTTAACGTATTTTGGGGAAAAGCCTAAGAACAGAACTGCTTTAACAAATCAATCAAAATATACTAAACCGGCTTAAACCATACCGGTTTGCAGCTTCAAGCTTGGTTTGATCTCTTCAATGTCTTCTCCAGCTATTGCTGTCCTGAGGTCGACACATAAGGAACTCAGCTGTCAGTTTTTGTTAATTTTTTTTCATTTTGTGTCGAAGATAAGATCCTACAATTCAATAATGTTTTGGTTTGAAGCTTTGTACAAATCATAGTATTAAAAGATCAGATTATACAATTTAATCATGATTTGAGTTTAGAGATGATCTTAAAGTTTTTTGTGATATACCTTTTGTGACTCTTTATCAATAAGATCAATGAGGAATCTATCTATAAAGTTCCTTAAGCCTTAGCAAAGCTTCTCTCATCTTTTCACAACACAACATCAATGGATTCAAGAAAATGATGAACGATCCTTATTGAATTCAAGTTTATAAATCAACAGAACAAGGACAGACAAAGATTTTAATGGACAGACAAAGATACACACTAGTATGAATGAAATTCATGTTTTTGAACTACAACTAGTTTACTTACTAGAGCTATGGGAACAAAGAAAGAATCATTCAATGGTACACATACAACAAAAGATGCTTCTTCTGATTGAGCCAAAGGGTGGCTATGCGTGTTTCATGTAGCGAACAAAGAAGGATTTGCTGTGGCGGTACTCACTTGAACCTCCAGCATTTCCAAGCGACGTTCCAAAAGATCCAACTTCTCGTTCAAAGAAGCCAACTTGCTCTTTGTGGTCGATTCTGAAAACACACACACATAAGGAACTTACAACAACTCACAGACTTTAATCAATCAATTTAGCTCAAAAGAGAAAACTTTCATAAACACAAAACATTGTCTAAAAGACTAAAACCAGATGAAATTGGACCCAAGAAGACCAAAGAGATAATCATTCGAAACATCTCTCTCAGGCCGTGGATTTAAGAACATGAAAGTCAAAGTATCAAATGGAAGCATAATTTCAAAAACCAAATGCAAAGTTGAAAATATTCATCAAACCCACCACTAAAATCAATCTCCCAATCATCAAAAACCCTTCTTTGAATAAAACCCTAAAAAAAGTTTCTAAATTTAGCATAGGCGAAATTGACTAAACGAGAGAGATTTTTTACCAAATTGGACAAGGAATTCGAAGAGACGACGAACATTAAGAGAGATATGTGAAATGAATTCTCGATTCTCCCAATCTGCTTGAACAGCGATTCCTACGTTTACTGCGTTTGTGATCCCTCCTGCTTTCGCCATTATTAACACACAGATTTCAGATTCTTACAGCTTTTTAAAATGTGCCCTTTTTCGATTCAATCCAGATATGAAAAATGATTGAACAATCGATTAGAGAACCAAGGGGTCAATTCCTTTGCTTTCTCCGAAAAAAGATTCTGAATTTTTATCTTCCTTTTTCTCGCAGGTTTGTTGCTTTTAAGGTGATTGTTGAAGAAGAAGAAGTAGATTAGAAGAAACCGGTCTTTAACGAAAGAAAGAGAAAATATAGGGGCTAAATTGCAATATGTGAATGTGGGATGAGATTTTTCATTTGGGTGGGCCGGTTTGGTTTGATGTATTGTGTATAGTTTTGTAGATTGCGTAGTTTTTGTTGTTTTTTTCACTGAAGGATATTTATTTATGAAACCGAAAACCTTACAAACCGGGAAAACCTAGTAAACCGGTACCCACAAAGTCGCAAAGATTGCGTAGTTAGTGTGACGACAAAAAAAGAAAAAGAAAAAAAAAGATTGCGTAGTTCGTGTCCAATCTTTTTCGTTTCTATTCAAGTGTCACTATCAAATTATCATTTGCATTTTTTTTAAATTCTTAGTTATTCTTATTCCTAACATATATACTGTATCATCAAAATTTAGGATTTGGCTATGAGCCTACTCACAATGAACGTGTTGAAAAAAAATTTCAACAGTTCACATTCCACTGTTAATTTTTTTTTAATCTGACCTGTATTGTAGGGTGTTGAATTTTTTCAACTCGTTAAGAGTAAAAGCAGACTGTCATGTGTCGTGCTCTTAGTGGGTACAAATTTTTTTTTAATTAAAGAAGCTGTGTGCTTGTTCTATTTTAATTGGATGCTGAAATTTTCTGATTTTTTTTCCCTCTAAATTATCTTAGATCAATTATTGTATATTAAATTATTTATATTATTAATTTTTTATATCAAAATTCATCATTTTGCATGCTCTATAAATAGAGACTTATTTCATTAGATTTGGACACAGAAAAAAATTCATCTTTCTATCAGTAATTTTCAATCAGTCTCCAAGAAACTCTTGTTTCTTTTATCTTTTCCCGTCTTTCTAACGAAATGGATCCCAACAATAACCCTTCAAACACTCATAATTCTTCGAATTACCTTTTTAACTATCCAAATCCCAACAATTATCCATTTCAAAATTATTCTTCCAACCAACCCCAAAATATACCAAATTATGGCTTTCCACCAAATTTCTTCATGCCGTCAGCTATTCCGAACTATCATCCATATTACAGTTTGATGATGCCACATTCATCTCAATGAATTGTGGTGCATTTTATGTTTTTTATAATTTTATTTGTTTAAATAATAACTCTCTATTTCTCGTCTTTATTTTTCGCAATTATTTTTAGTTAAGAATTTAAAATAAGAAAGAAATTAAAAATTATTTAAAAAAATATTTAAATTTTAATTATTTTAATTTAGTTCCAATCGGTGATTGTTATCAATATGTAAATATTTAACTCTTAATTATTTAATTTAACTCTTAATCACAAAAACATAAAATAAAACAAAATAATGAAATAAAAAAGTGGGGTAGGGTGTTGAAACCATTGTAGAGTGTAAAATTTTAGTGGGTGTTGAATTATTAGGTGAAATAGAAAATAGAAGATGTGGAAGATAGAGAAAATGATGTGGAGGGTGGTGAGTGTTGAAACCATTGTGGGTAGTCTGAGACCCTTGCCACATATATCAGACCCTTGGGAGTGCTTATAAAGCAATCATTGCCACATAGATCAGGTAACTTTTTGACCATGAATCATAATATTTTATGCATAAATGTTAGAAAACAAAATCATTTTCCTGAGTGTCTGATTTTGAATATGGACATTTTTGAGGAAATAAATGTGATGTAGAAACACTCATTTCTAGGTTTGATTGCACTCGAAGATATGCGTTTAGGATTTATGAGCAGGGAAGTACGAGGACAACTTCTGATTATGGTGTTTCGATTTAATCTGGTGATGTAGTTTACTACGACATTTTAAAAGAAATATTGAATGTCCGCTACTTTGTAATGTTGAACTTGAGGTTCATTGTATTTATGTGTGATTGATATGATCAATTCTTTGGTCGTGCTATTCAAGTTGACCTATTCGACGTTACGTCGGTACATTCAAGGTGTAGACTACTAAAATATGATTCATTTATCCTTGCATCAAAAGCAGAAAAGGTATGTTTCAATTAATTTATATTGCTACTAATACGATTCTTGTTACTAGCTAATATTTTTAATTTTTAATGAGTTATCATTATTTGTTTTAGGTTTATTACATTTGCTACCCTCGAGTTACACGGCAATCAGACTTTTGGATCACAGTGATGTCAATCAAGTTGACCAATTCAGCGTTGCATAGGTACATTGAAAGTGTAGACTACTAAAGTATGATCCATTTATTCTTGCATCACATGTAGACAAGGTATGTTTCAATTAATTTTTATTATTAATAATACAGTTGTTATTACTAGCTAATATTTTGAACTGTTAATGAATTATCATTATATTTTTTAGGTTTGTTACATTTATTGCCATCGAGTTACACGGCAGTTAGACTCTTGAATCACAGTGATGTTATTACTAGCTAAACATGATGCTTTGCAGCCAATCATAAGTGTTCAAATCACTCCAATTGACCATTTATTTGATGTCGATCTTATGGTTGATTTCACATAAATCGGTGATGATAGAGTACATTCAGAATATAAAGAATCACATGGAGGTTTTGATGAGGATTCTAACTCAGTTTTCTGATGGATCATGTCAGATTCAGAGTAGTTGATGAAATTTTTATGATTATGATTATTATTTCTATTTATTTAATATTTATGTTTTCTTATTTATTTTTAAATGAACAATTGATTTTTATTTTTAAAATAACTATTTTCGTTTGAAATTATTATTATTAATTTTGATTTAAACTATTTTAATAAAGTAATATTAGCTTTTTAAAAGAAAACAAAAGAAAGTATTTTAAAAATTATAAAACATAAATAGGCTATTTTCTCAAAGTTTCTCATAAAAAATTATATATTTGTTGGAAATCCGTCGAAAATTTTTGGGGGAATTCCAACGGATATAGGGTTTAGGGTTCATTTTCAAAAAGTTAGATATGGCCTACTTTCAAACTCAATCCTAACACTAATTTCAAAGACATAATATCACAAAATAAACATATAAACAAGTTAGACACAATGTTTACAAAAAATTCATGTTAAGAGTTTAATGTTAGGTAATGTATAATATATTTTATGATACATGTGTAAATTTGGATCATTTAGATAAGTGACTTTAAAAAACAAAGACCCAGATTAAAAAAAAACAATAAGTCCCATCACTCTGAAAACAAAAGTCACACATAATTAAAAAAAAAAAGAGCAGATCCAAAAACTGAATTCTCATCTTCTTCTTCTTCGTTTTTTAAAGTCCCATGCTTAAAGTTGTATCACATCAAATGTATGTCTAGGATTAGTGACAAAGGAATTTCCATGATAATTGACCTCTTGAAAGAAGATTTTGAGCATGCAAAGCTGCCAGATTCGTTTAGCTGTATGAAGAAGATTATTTGTAAGTTAGGATTTGGCTATGAGACCATTCATGTGTGTCCTAATGATTGCATGTTATATTGGGGAGATGATGCATCTAGACACACATGCAAAGTTTGTGAAAGTTTAAGATGGAGGACAACTACAGCAATTGATGATTCATTAGAGACAAAGAAGAAGAAGAAAAAGCAACAAGCTGCCAAAGTCCTCATTAAGCAATGATCTAAATATGCTGCCTATAAAATACACCGATTGGAGGAAAGTTCCCAATTATAGGAAAAAGATGGCTTGGAAAGGGATTCAGGTATTTTTCGTGATCTCAATTCTTTGTTCTTTGTAATATATTGGCGCTGAAAAAACATTTATAATGAAAATGTTCTTTTGGGTATTGACTTCTATGTTTGTGTTTACATAAACATAGAAAAAGTTCTGGTTTGATGACCCAAGGAAGAGGAAGAAATATGTTTTATCTAGTTTAGGAGCAAGATGTAGAGACTTGAAGCAACGTCTTTGGAAAATGCATAGAAGAAATACTTTAGAAAAAGCCTTTAAAGCGAGACCGGGACTGATTCCAGTAGATCAGTGGAAAGAGTTTGTTGAAATGCAGTTCTCTGATAAAGCAAAGGTAAAACATAGATTATATATTTGTACTGCTATGCATCTATATATATATATATATATATATATATATCACATCTTTTAACTATGTAACATTGTTATAGTAGAAAATGAGGGAGCGTAATATTAAAAGTCGAAGCAAATTTAAAATACCTCATGCACTTGGAAAAAAGAGTTTAGCGAGAAAGGCTAATGAGATGGTAAGTTTACTTATAACATATCAAATTTTTGTATCACATGGACACTACATCAATTAGTATATATATATAAAAATATATGGTTCTATTTGTGCTACTAAATTCGTTGCTATTATATAAATTTTAGGAAGAGAAGACGGGCAGAGAACCAAGTAGAAGTGAACTTTTTCTTGCATCGCGGACTAGGTTAGATGGAAGTTTGGTTTGCAACGAAGCAAGAATCTCTGTGGTAAGTTCTATGTTTCTTTTAAGTTCTCAGTTCTTTGTTTCTTTAATACTATGTTTCTCCTATTAGTTTGTATCTGTATGAGATTTAGTCTGTTTTTTTACTTCTCATGTAGAGAATCAAAGCTCTGTTTCAGGTTTGTCTTGATTGTGTATAATTTTATAGGATAAACTTAAAGAAGGCGAAACAAGTAATGATTCCATTTCAAGTCTCTATTATGCACCAAATAATATGGAGATATTTGAGATAAAGTCTGACATGAAGAGATTAGAAGAGAAAGTTGATATTGTTGCTAGTGCTGTTGAAGTTCTTATTAAATCTAAAGACATTCATTTCCAAGTAAGTGACAGTTTTATTATAATATTAACAATGAATAGAGTTCTATATATAAGTTTATAATGCATCACTGCTATAGGAAAGCAAGAATGGTGAAAACATAAAGCTTGCTAGTGCTCTTGCATTGATTCTCCAGGAGAATGAGAATGGTGGAAACAGTAAGCTTGCTAGTGCTCTTGCATTACTTCTCCAGCAATCTAACAGCAATCTTCATCAAGCATCATCTAGTATATCAAGTGACAAGGTAATTTATCATAAACCTGTAGCACTGTGATATTATTTACAAATGATATAATTCTGGAAGTTGTATCTAATTTCAGGATAGTAGTATTACAAAATCAGCAATGTGAATTCTATGGAGAGTATACAAAGACCAATTAATGATTTGAAACTGGTTAGTTTCTAGTTTCTTCTTGTCTCTAAATGCTTCTAGTAATTTTGTTTGCCAATAAGCTCGTGGAATTGTTTGAGGGTTGTATTGGTTAGAAGGCATGTTAAAGAACTCAGCATTAAAGAACATGGGGCTAGTGTAATAAGGTTTTACTTAGAATTGTCTTGAGTTTTTTTTGTATCCATGGTTGAGTGTATCTCTGTTATTGTTTTTAATCTGGTGATTACTAATTAGCTATTTGAATTATACTCTTTTGTTGCCGACACCTACCATTTATATATAAGATATAACTAACTCCTTCTTCTTGTTACTGTTCCTACACTTGCAGCACAATGATTTCTACACACAACACAATTTGAGTATGAGAAACTTTGTTGTCTCTATATCAAGACGCAAGAATATGCTTCTCAATATCTTCAGAAGAATTGGAAGACAACAAGGCAATTTCTATGTTGTATTTTTTTCTTTTTTTTGTTAAATATTGTATTTTGTCATGAAACAAAATATTGTAATGTGCTGTTTTCTTTTGACAATTATGTATTGTTTTTACTATATAAGAATTGATTTTATTATGAGTTTATTGTCATTTTAAATTTTAAACTATAATTATATTTAATTTAATAAACAAATTTATTAACGGTAAGACATGTTATTTTAAAGTCATTTAATTAAGTAACGCTAACAAAAAGAAAAGTTGGTTTTTAAGTCATTAGTAAATAACGCTAACAAAAAGAAAAAACTGACGTCAAAATTCTGACTTTAAAATAGCATCAGTTTTTTAAGTATTGCCAAAATATTTTACGTCATTGCATAAGACGACACTTCTAAAACTAACGTAATATTGTTAAAGTCACTTTAATACTAATGCCAATGTTCTAAAATACGCTAGACTTACGCTGAAACACTGTTTACAGTATAGACATATATTTGGCTGTTTATGCGAGGACTATAAGGTAAATATTATTTTATTAAAAATATATAATATATATATAATCAATTTTTATGTAAATATAATATATGGTCTACTATTTAAAATTTAATGAATTAGAACTCAAAATATAATTATAAAATCTAATCCCTTCAAATACACTCCGATTTCGCTCACATCCGGATGAACTTGTAGTCAAAGACAAAATCTTCTTGGCCATTCTTTCTAAGTTAGGAGTTGTACCTCCATAGGTCTATTACCAATAAACTGAAATTTAAAAGTTAAAACAATTTAAATGAACAAAAATTCATCATACTAAAATGGCATATGAATGAAATCTGAAAAAGAGAGTATACCAGGATCATAATCTTTCTTCTCTTTCTTCTCGCATCCTAAAATGGCCCAGGGTTTTCCAAAATTACCTTCTTTGCTTTTGTATTTGGCCATTTTGGAATTGATGACATGACATTGTGTAGAGATATCATTTGGAAAAAAACTTCTAAACACTTAAAAATTGCATTGCGTAAGTCACTATTGTACAAGTTTTCTGGATCCTTGTAGAAGTAGTATGAGTTTAAGAGATAACCTGCCAAGTGCAAAGGGTTGTCAAGTCTACCCCTAGTCCTTTCATCAATGATATCCAAGACTGGTCTGATATTTCTCTCCATGTTTTTCAGTCCCATTGCTATCTCTTTTTTAGCTTCAATCAACTCTCCATGCAAAAATCCCATTGTAGGCTTCTTATCTCCATCCACAAGTCGAAATATCAAATTGATGGAGTGAGTACCACATGATGTCCAAAATATGTTTGGTTTAATCACTTTCAACATATTTGTGGCAGCCATATTATTAGCAGCGTTATCCGTAACAACCTGAACAACGTTCTCCTCTCCAATATCATCAATGCATCCTTTCACATAATCAAAAATATATGCACATGTATGCGGCTCATCTGAACTCTCTTTAGAAGAACGAAACATTGTACCTCCTTTACAATTGACACACAAGTTCATGATACTTCTTCTTTTTCGATCTGTCCAAGCATCTGTCATGACTGTGCAACCAGTCTTCTTCCACTCTTCTTCATGTGGTTTCAGTAAATCTTGAATTCTATCAACCTCTTCCTTTAATAAAGGCTCTCGGAGTTGGTATTGGCTTGGAGGTGTAAGTCCTGGACCGAATAATCCTATTGCTTCGACCATCATTTTAAACTCATCTGTCATGACTGTGCAGCCAGTCTTCTTCCACTCTTCTTCATGTGGTTTCAGTAAATCTTGAATTCTATCAACCTCTTCCTTTAATAAAGGCTCTCGGAGTTGGTATTGGCTTGGAGGTGTAAGTCCTGGACCGAATAATCCTATTGCTTCGACCATCATTTTAAACTCATCGTTTACAATACAATTGAAAGGAACGCATGCAGCATACACCCATCTAGCAATATATTGATGAGCCTTATGCACCCTATCTTTAAAAATAGCATCATTGATATTTTTTGCTTAGTTGTAGTAGGACGTGTAAATTCCGGGTTGATGTTAGCTGCAAATTTATCCATTGGACCAAATGTCCTAGGCATCTTCTTTGATGTCATCTCTTCAAGTTTAATCACATCATCAAAATCTTCAACATTGCTTATCTTAACCGATTGCCGCAACTCAACATCTATTGTTGCCTTGCTCTGTTTCTTTTTTTTTGCTTCGTCAATAGCTTTCTTGCATTTTTCCTGATCTGTTATTGATGACTGTGGACAAGCGGAAACATTCCCAGAAATCTTAGCAATATGTTCTTTGATCCTGAAAGCACCACCAGAAAATTCTTTGTTACATAGCTTGCATTTGACTCTCTCCATATTGTTCGCACTACACAACATTCCATATTCCTAATGCTAAGCTATCTAAAAACTGACGTTAACTCCCTTGTTTTTTGTAGTGTCGTCCCGTTTTAATCTTCCATTTTAAATGGAACATAAATAAGATATTTTTTCCAACCCGTAAAAATAATTTATATTAAAATTTTAAAATTTAAAATTTAAATGATTTATAATAAAATTTTAATTAAAAATTAAAATAAATGCATAATGACAAGAATTCTAAATATATAATTTAATAAAATAAATCCATATGTGATATTTAATATTAATATATGATATTGAAGAATTAAAATCACTTTCATATATAATATATAGAAAATATTAATGTATATATTAAAATTTACAGTAGTTAAGAAAACAAAACGTATACAAAAAATTAGTTAAGAAAACAAAACTGGTCCACGCTACAACGTGGATTGATCATGCCTCTTTCTTTTCATCTATTTTATAAGTTTTGAGATACCTCTCTTTCTTTATCTTTCTTTTAAAATTGTATTTAATCTTCTTCTTCTTCTTACACACATGTCTCTTTCTTTTATCTCTTTTATAGGTTTTCAAATTACATCTCTCCCTCTATCTATTGCTTTTACGATTATATTTAGTCTTATTCTTCTTACAAATATGCCACTTTCTTTTCATCTTTTTATAGGTTTTTGAATTATCTCTCTCTCACTCTCTTTTGTTTTTACGATAGTATTTAGTATTCTTCTTCCTACACATATGTCTTGTTCCTTTCATCTATTTCATAAGTTAATTACCTCTCTCTCTTCTCTCTCTCTCTCTTTCTTTTTTTTTAAACTAGAAAGAGTTTACATTATATTTAAGAAGTAGCTTTCGAATAGACGGAGGAGGATAAAAAACACAGAAGATATAACATTTGATGAAGCACTAATTTAGCCAACTTATCAGCTACTTGATTATGTTCCCGACGTACGACGGTAAAGCTGAGATTAGTGAATCGATCTGCCCAACTGTGGATATCTGTGAGCAAAGAATCAATGGTTGCATTCTTGAGATGATTATGAATAAGAAGATAGAGTTTTTGACAGTCAATCTCCATGATGATATTGCGGTAACCACGACACCATAAGGATTGGAGAGCGTTTTAGCCATCTTTATATATATTTTTAATGATATAATCATATACATGCTTTTCTCCATTGTGGTCGACCATTCGATACCATATTTATTTAATTTGACCATTTTAGTAAACACTAAGCTATGCCATTTTGAACATGAGAAATTGGATGTTCAACAACGATTCTCATTAACATATAAACATTTTTAAAGACTTGTTCTGTGAAATAAATTCACCAATATTATCAAGCCTAACTCTTTATGGCATAATCAGGGAATTGTATTTTCCATATGATTATTTGGGCAATAAATCTTGCGAAAGTCTTATTTCATGTTGTCAGTAGACACACATATGACCATCTATTAGATGTGTCAATCAATACCATAAAATATTAAAATGGCTCGCATAAAGGATGAATATATCCACATATATTATCATGTATATATTCTCTATAAGAATACTACGGATTCATTTCCAATCTTTGGCTGGTGATGACCGAACTATGAGTTTTCTTTAAGAACATGCATCACATGTAAACTCATCATATTGAGAAATCTTATGGTTTTCTAATGAATGACTAAAAATTGTACACTAATTTTCGCATCATGACTAAACCAAGATGTTCAAGTCTTTTATTCAAAATTTTAAATGTACAAGTAAACTTTAAGTTTTACTGTAACATATGATGCGATCATATATATCTCTGTGCAATATAATGTAGAGGAAAACATGGGTAATTCTTCCCAATATATGTTTCCTCTCCAATGTGATCCAAAGATCAACTATTTCATTCTTATTTATAGTCTCTTTATGATTATCAATAAGACAAAATGTCTTTGCAACATTAACAAGTTTTTTTTAGACCTTTGGAGAAAACAAGGCATCATCGATTATGATATACATGCCTTTAGAAGTCGAGAGACTAGCTTATCTAGACTTTTTTAATTACTTTTGTACCGTCTAACAATATTTTGACATGTGCCTTATAAATTCTCAATATGAGAAAATATTTTTTATTTTAAAGACATATTTCAATGTCTTAAACTTGATATAACACATATTAAATAAGAATCATAGCTTTTCTCTGTAAGAATTCAGGAGGCATAGCCTTCTCTATAAGAATTTATAAAGCTTGACTTTCATCTATTTACAGAGGCATAATTTTTCATTTAATCGAGGAGGAGACAAAACCTACCATATATAACGATCAATTTGGAAATAATACATAGCCTTTTATTTTATCGTAAAGGAGGCGGAACCTACCATATATTACGATCAATCTGGTAAAAGACATTACTTTTTATTTTTATCGTAATGGAGGCAGAGCCAATCATACATTACGATTAATCCGGATAAGTAATAGTCTCACGATGTCTATAACTTTTATTTTCTATAACATAAATTTATAAATTAAAACAATAAAATGTGTACCGTACTTCGTTAAGGCTCAACCGGTATAGACATCGTTGGATCGAGAGCTTATTCGTGTTGATAATGTGTTATAAATTCTAAGTTAAAATACATATATATATATATATATATGTATATATGCATAACTATATATATAAGTATATATATGTATGTATATATAATTATATTAAATAAAAAATTTTGAAAATAGAAGGAGAAGTAACTTGAGAGAGTAAAGAGGGAGAGGAGTAATACACTTCTTCTTATTGATTTTAAGCAATGTTCTAAAATAGGGATGATACGGACGTATAGACGCTGGTTACACGCTGAACGGAGACCCTCCGTACCGAATTTAACGAGTCGGTCATATTATACGGTGGTGATGTAGAATTGACCAATAACCTTCTTCCAAAATGTAATAAGTCAAAGCATTATTTGTGTCTAGTCAAATACGGGTGTTGTGTTTGTGTATTATGTTAATAAGTCTGAATTATTTTATGTTATTTTAGTGATGATTTTTTTTCAAAAAAAAAAAACTATACTATTTTTTCAAAAAATCTATAAAAAATTGATTACATATATTTTTAATAAAAAAAATTCACCGTATAGTTTCTGCATAAACGGCCATATATATGTCTATATGCTATACAGTGTTTTACCGTATGTCTAACGTTTAACGGATTTTACAAAATTGATTTTAAGTGCATCATATCACATACAAAAGGTTACATATTTATAGTGGAAGATGAAGAAGGAGATGAGGACACATAGATGATGGTGATGATAAATAGAGGAACAAGTGTAGGTGTTGTGTCAAGTGATGGGTAATCACATTAAACACATGTATTTTTAACAATAATATTATTTGTTGGCGCTTTTTGAATAGGTATCTACAAATAAAAAAAAAAGTAATGAAAAGTATGTCGGTGTTGTCCTTTCAGAAACTTGTGAGAAACGTATCTAAACACTAAGAACATCGTTATTGGGATTCTCAGAGGAGGTTCTTAAAATTTTATAATGATAAATAATAATAAATATTAGAGGGGTTTTTAGAGCATGCACATAGGTGATATCTTTGTGGGTATCACAAAAAAAAAATTTTTTTTTTTTTTTTTTGATTTTTTTCATCGACGTGGCGAACCGTATCGGAGTATCACGCAGTGATATTCTCATACCCGGTTCGCCACGGTTCAACGCCATCGTTCAAAAAAAAAATAAAATTTTTTTTGTGATACTTATCATATGCATAATGATGAGAGAAGATATCTAAAAATTCTTATTTAATAACTATTTTAAAGGTTTTTAGCATAGAGTTCTTAAAATTTAGAATTAAAATATTGGTAAGAACCCTATGAAAGGTTCTACCAATAATGATGTTCTAAATTGGCTAACTTTTTTATTTTATTTTATTTAAAACTTAAATAAATTATTTATTTATTATAAATGATTAAATTAATATATTTAACATATTCATACTGTGTTTTAACGGTGGAGATGCTCTTATTCCCTAATCTTAGACCATTGATAAATTATTTTATTAATTTTGAAGAACACAAGCTTCACCCAAAAAGAAAAGTAACTAAATATCGTAATATAATATTAATATTAAGGGTCGACTAGTTGTCAAGTTCAGGGACCTCTTCGTCTCCGTTCAAATACCTCATCACCATTCTCATCGACGGCCGAGAGACGGGCCTTTGACGGCAACAGAGCAATCCAACAGGCGAGGAAACTCCGTTACGAGTGACCTCAGGCGCCATGTAGCCTTGGCTGCCCACGATAACCGTTGTGTGTGATTGGGACCCGCGTTCACAAAGTCTCGCGAGCCCGAAATCTCCCAGTCTAGGGTTCATATCTTCATCAATTAGAACGTTACTTGGTTTGACGTCTCTGTGAACAACTATCTGTTCCCACTCTTCGTGGAGATACAACAAATCAGAAGCGATTCCTTTAGCTATCTGAAAACGCACGTCCCAGGACAAAACAGCGCCGGTTTGTCCCGGTATAGTGTAGAGCAACGAGTATAAACTCCTTTTAGGGATATAGTCGTAAGTTAACAAAAGCTCACCTTTGTGTTTGCACCATCCTCGAAGCTTGACCAGATTCTTGTGACTTAACCGTCCCAAGCTCTCGACCTCTGCGATGAATTCTCGAATACCTTGCATGCTATTAGGGACAATCTTTTTCACAGCAATTTGATCAGAAGAAGATGACGAGAGGCTTCCTCTGAACACGGTCCCAAATCTTCCGGCTCCGATAATCCTGTCCTCATTAAATCCATCAGTAGCAGAATAAAGATCCTTGTATCTCAGTCTGTGAGGATGATTGATATCCCAGTCTTCGAGAATATCTCCTTGTTGCAATCGCTTCTTGTACATCACGAAGAATATCAATGACACAAGCAATATCAGCGTAACGACCGATAAAGCCACGATCATAGCGATGTCCTTAGAATCGTAACCTCTCTTCTTCTCCGTATTGAGAGGCCGACGAGGAAGGTCCAAGAGGTTCAGCATTGCTGCCACTGGATGTTCTCCGCCACTGGAAAAACTCCAACCCATCACGTAATGAGCACTTGCTTTTTTATTCCCCGTTGCTGCTGTGAATCCGACATACATTTCTTCTTGCACGATCTGCGACAACTTCGGAACCGCTAAAGAGATCAAACGGTTAAGTTTAGAGTTTGGGTGGGTCCATCATAATCCAAAAGTGCTCGGATCGGATCGCCGCTCTGAAGCGTGAAATCCTCTTTACGGCCAGGATCGTCGTTGTCGTAATACACGACCGCTTCTTGAATATCTGATGTTAGACTATTATAATTAATGCCAATATGGTTGCCTGCTCTGTCATCGCCGTCTTTGAATCCTTGTGCCTTGTCGAATTCCAGGGCGAAAACGTGATTTCTCGGATTCCCGTTAGTATCATTATTGAGCAAACCGAGATACTGTCCCGAATCAGCTCCGGTACGA
Source organism: Cardamine occulta (assembly GCA_028015245.1). Taxonomy (NCBI): domain Eukaryota; kingdom Viridiplantae; phylum Streptophyta; class Magnoliopsida; order Brassicales; family Brassicaceae; genus Cardamine; species Cardamine occulta. The sequence goes on along the minus strand of CM051374.1, from coordinate 2,141,060 downwards.
TTAGAGGTCGGAGAAATCGTCAAAGTGAACCCATAACCTCCGTTGCTTGGGCTTGTAGGGATTATGGCAAATACGAAACATGTACTAAAGGAACGAACCATTGAATTGGTGGAACTTCTGTCAGTCGCCAGTAACCTTACCGGTTTACGGTAGAAACTTGTACCAGTAATGTCTAACTTCTGGTCAGTTAGCCTCAATAATCCGTCGGGAGTGATCGTCGCATCTCCTGCCGTCAGAATCTCCGATTGGTTTCCACGAAAACCTCGGAAAATAAACTCTGTTGTTGGACCCTCCGTTTTTACTATCTGAGTCCAAACATGGACTGTTGAAAGAAAGCCGAGCACGAGCATGAGCGACGTTGTGGATCTTGCACTACCCATGAATAGAGAGAACGGATTTTGAAGAAGAAGAAAAAGATAACAACAGATCATTCTCTGATATTTAGGGGTTAGAGATGTTCTTCTTTTTCGTAATTAACTTTCTATTTAAATGTTCTTATAAAGGAAACGATGAAGAAGAACTTGTAAGTCTTTCTGTAATTAATGTTTTCCTAATTTGAACCCTTTAAATTTTCCATGTGTGTAGTTTGTGGCTTTTTCTACGAATCGTATTAAATCAAAATCACTACGTCATGTGATCGTGGAACATGTAAGATTTAATACCATACAGCCATAACCCAATGTTTTGAAATCTACCAATCCGACTCTAAAACAAAACCAAGTTTTTATTTAGTTATTGACATTAATTATTTTACATAATAGAAATAATTTACTGATATATATATATATATATTCTATTAACTAAAACTTATATTAAATTACCAGCTTAATTAATTGGATATAAGAGCACCATAGTCGGTTAATTTTAAAATTTTAAAAAGAGGAGAGTGTCTTTAATTTTAAAATTAATAAAATTTGAGTAAAAAGAGGAAAGTGTCAGTATTTGTGTCTTGCCATAAATCCTTTAGATATAATGTGTTAAACATTTAATGTTAACTTATTTAAAAGACAGCCATGAAAGGATGCCCACTAAAGATAGTCTAAGAGCATCTTCGTTGTGTTATAAACTAGATAGTTAATAAAATAATAATAAAAAAAACAAAAAAGTAAGAGAGTGAGGTAACCGAGATTCTTGTTTGAGAGACTTGATATCACCAGTCATCCTCACATGGGTGTATTACAAATAAACTAATATTAAAATTTAAAAACATTTTGGTTTTGGGTGTCAAAAGTGTATTTCTAAAGACATTTTTTACACTATTCAAATATCTAAAGACCCCTATTAATTGTTCTTAAAGTTTAAAGACATCCACAAAAATATGTGCAATGTGGATGTCATTTTATTTTATACATCCACAAAGTTCCATATGAAAGACTCATTTTATATATGTCATTTAGTTATTTGTTTAATTATTTTAACAAATTTAAATTTACTTGAATAACTAAATTTTATTAAAATATTATATTTTTATTGTTAAAATACCCATGAGAGTATCTTAATTAATGGGGATGCTCTAAGCTATGTTCGAAAATACGGTTTCTGGATTGTCCAACCTACAGATAAACACTTCCCAACCGGAAGTTGTCAGAATTTCATTTTAATCGTTCAAAAACTCGGAGACTTAAAAAATTCAACTTTTTGTTAGAAATCAAATACTTTAAAGAATATCTTTAAATTTGCAGTAAAATCATAATGAAAAAAAATAATATTGATGAATAAGATGATATATACGAACGGCGGCTGTGTTCGGAGATGTCGCAGAAATGACAATTATACCCTTCATTAAAATTAATTTTCTATTGATTCTATTGATTATCTATATAAAATATTTAACCAATTATATAAATAATTAGAACTCATGTAATAGAAAGTATTTTGTAACACTATAATAAATTATACAAAATAATAGTAATCAATTTGTGTTCCAAATTTTTTGAATTTCCATTCACTAACATTTCTGTATTGAAGTTTCAACGAAGTCTAAACATAACTAATACTATTACATCACATTGTCATTGGTCTTTAGTTTTTTTTTTAATAAATTCAAGGGTACTATAGTAATAAAAATTCATATAATTAAATGAAAATCATAAATATCATAAATATATAAATAATCATTAAATTCCAAAATTAAACTCACTTTCTCTCCCTCATTAAAAATAGAAGAAAATTAAAAATTAATTCTTTAAAAACTTTTGACCAATAAAAATAAAAAAACTAAGATTTGATATCTAATTATTCCATTTTTTCAGTTATTATGTTTGTAAGATTTTTTTAAGAGCTAAAACTATGATCTTCTTTTGTCATATTTATTTAATCTTATTTTAAAATTATTTTGAATTATCATATGGTACATATAATTAATGAAAATATAAATTATTTTCTGTATATGTTATGATTCAATTTGTTTTTTAAATAAATATATTACTCAATCGAAAAAAAATTTGTTCAACATCCAACATCTGGTAAAATTTTTAGAAAATGATTGATAATCATATTATAAAAATTATTTTTAAATTATGATCTTATTTTTTCATATTTATTTATTCTTATATTTAAATTATTTGGAATGATCATATGATACATGTAATTAATAAAAATATAAATTATTTTCTGTATATGTTGTGATTTAATTTTCTTTTAAAATAAATATATTACTCAATAAAAAAATATTTGTTCAATGTCCAACATCTCGTAAAAATTTTAGAAATTGATTCTTATGGCTTGGGAGAGTGTTATGCTTATGCTTTTGGAAGTACGTGGCTTAGTTGAAAGAGAAAAACAATTAAAAAAGGGTGAATTGGCTTAGAGGGTGTTTTTTTGAAAATAATAGTGAAATAGGGTTAGTTACTATTTACAATTGGATTTTCTGGAACATTCAAATTTGGGTATTGCTTAAGAAGAAGCTTTGAAATATAAGTCAAATACTTTGGGAATATCGGTGAGTAATTTTCTAACCGATTTTCCACAAAAATTTTAGTATAAAATTTCCGATCATTTCTCCACCAAATAACAAATCTATTGAAAATTGGTTGAAATTTGGTGAGAAATATTTACCACCAGTTTTTTTTTTTCAAAACTTTGTTGGAAAAGTGACATGTTTTCTTGTAGTATAATTAATAATAACATTTATCAAAAAAACATATTATGACTGATGGTGAATAGTGATTGTTAGGTACTTATTAGTCAAAGATTATTACTACATTGTAACGCTCCGGTCATTACCGTTTACCGGCTGTAGGCCTCCACCCCTTCTTTGGGCTCTACTCTCATCTAATTGTCGGTGTGTTACTTTGAGAGGCTCGAAAAATTGTTTATTGGCTCTTTGTATATATAACTGTCATTTCTCACACAAACACTTTCGAAAACAATCAGCATCTTTGTATATATATGCACATGTATATGTCTCTCTTTTCCTCTATTTTTATTAACATTCCTGTTTCTAGCCACTTTTTACCGTGCCACGGTTTTACATTTCACTAGGTATCATATCTTTCTAAGACCTCGAGCAAAACAGCACTATTTTACATTGTGAAATAACATATCTCTAACTTGTTCATGTATATCCCAGTTGTATGACAAAATGATATTTGTTATATGAAGAACGGATTACTCAGTCAACATACAAAACATTGAGTTAACCAACGAAGGTGGTGGAGGCTGTGTTGAAGCGGCGACAGTGGGCGACTAAGGCGAGGATCGAGCTTGCTCAACTCGGTTGGAGTCTTCTCGGTCGCTGAAGCACGTCCCCTCGACCGGATTGATGGATCCATCGAATCCGGGTAATGGGATCTTTCTGGCTTGCCGGATAAGAGAGCTTGAGCTTGGCGGCGGAAGTTTTCGTCTCTGAGATTAGGTTTTCCTCTCCGGTTTAGTTGGTTAAATCTGGTTATTATGATTTGATGTCAACCACTTTAAACCATGTAATTCACATACCCGGTTAGATTTTATTAATAATATATTATATTATAGAAAAGGAACAATGTTTATTACAACGCTCAGTCAACATTTTCAAGATCATCGATCGTAAGATTAGGAATATGATCACTTCCCGCAAGCACAAAAAGTGCTGATGAAATCTCATGCTTTTGTGGATCAGATTACACCATGTCCATTCCAGATCCGCAAACTATTGTAATTTTTTTTTCAAGGTTACTTTATAATAGGTACTGCGTTCGTGTAATATCTCACTTTCATTTTATGTGAGATTTAATTTTTAGCAAAAATAAATAAAGAAAAAATTCTTACTGACACGGAGAAAAGTTGATTCATGAAACTGTGATGTCAAAATTTTGTTATCTTGAATTTTAACATTGGATTTTCTTGTTACACATCTAATCAAGATCAACTGACAGATATTCTAACTGAACCAGTTTCGCGAGTCAAGTTTAATTCACTGTCTTAAAGTCAAGAGTGGGCTATGTAATGTTGTTGACTTCTTCACAGCAAAAACAAATGATTTTAGGCTCTTTTGTATCTGTAAATTTACAGGGGTGATTTACTTTCGGCACATTTTTTAAAAAAATTCCAATTCTAATTTGCAATTTATAGCATACATTTTAAATTTTAATTTCTGTATTTTCTTAATTTGTTTTCCAAATATGTTATACAAATGAAAATTATGAGCTTGGATTCTTGTTATGTATTTTTATTAATAAAAATAAAGTACCAAACACACTTTAATTAGCTCTTTAATGGAGTCTCATAATGGGACTGATCAGGCTGGCTTAGCTGCAACCTAACCTGTGCATGGGATTCATCGGCTGCATTATCTAGCTCATAATGTCTCAATCCATTTGTCCTTGACGGTGCATAAGCCTGCAAGACCATTACCACAATAGCACTTTTTGTAACTCTCTATAAATTGTCTAGTATCAACTATAGGAGACTTTTGATTCAATTATTCAAAGCATGTATTAGTTGACACTTTTGTGTTTCTATTTTACCTTCTTATATAGTTCGACGTTTTCTTGATGAATCCTTTGTATGTTTCTTGATAATTCGAGGTTTTCATGATGATCAAGATTTCTCTGCAAAAGATGAACCAGTTATAAGAACCTGAAAACAAGAAATGAGAACATTGATTAGTTTGAATTTCATTGCTATGTGATAAAACTTTAAACGTCATTCTTTAAGGCAAAGGAGCTAGCTAGAGTATTCATATAGAAAGATAAATAGTACCTTTTTCATACGAATTCCACGTAAACTCATTTCAAATTGGCTCTCTAGATTGTGTAACTCCTTAACGCTCAAACCATTTAATTGGTCTCCTGTTAGCTGACTGTTTCATCACAATTTACAAAACATTATTGGGGTTAATTCATACAATACATTTTTTTTGTAATCCCGAGATCTCCTAACAGTTAATGATTTCATACACATATTTTTGCTGCCATTAGTTAAATCTTTACACAAATTAAGACACACATAATAAACATGACTATATACATTATACATATATATCTTTAAGAAAATATTAGCTAGGGACATAATATCCCTTTTATTAACTATATATGTTGGAGCATTTATATGAAAATTTAGCTAGGTCAATACATGATAAGTGAGAAGAGATTAGCACTAACTAATATATAAGAGACATGAGTTAATCTACTCATTAATTAATTACCAATTAATTAGTTTGTCCAACTCAAAAACATACCGATGATTTTCTTGCAGTGAGTGCAGTTCTTGCCTTAAGGTTTCGGCCTCCCTCTGCCAAAACTACAACACCCAACACGATTTAAGTCATTAACTCTCAAACTCAAGTGTGGTCATACAAACTTGACTAAGATCTTAAGTGCTACTATAGTTTCCTTATCCTCTTATATATGTGTTGTGTTATTTCTGTTAAACGTACCTTAACTTCTGATGTGGGGTTCAATAGTTGTTGCTGCTCCAACTTTGTTTCATTGAATCGTTCAATAGCCGATTCCACACTGTTCATTTCAAAAGATTTTTCAACTTATAGTTACTCCATTAATTGTGTTTGTTTCCATTTACCAAGATTATATTTCTTTTTCCATCTTTTGAAATCCATTTACAAATTAAAATCCTTCACCTCCTTGAGAAATTTTCACAATCTTCATAATTACTAAAAAAGTTTATAAGATTGTTATCACATAAGAAAAAAAATGATAGAGGTCAGCATATATCATTCTAAAATGGTATTCATGATGATTTAAGAATCATACATATCAAACAATATGTTTTATTTGAGTATATAAGAGAAAATTTTATCTTCAAAAATAAATAGGACTAATTCACGTGTGGAAGAATCGAAACCGATTATATTAAAAAGTTAATCCTTTTTACCAAAGTTTTTTTCCTTTAGCTTCAACAACTTTGTGATAAAATAAACTGATACAGAAGAACAACAGCGACATCTAATCGTTCTGGCATTGTACTATATACACAATGTTGAGATTTATATTTATCAATACAAGTTTTGTGAGTGGAAAATCATAATTTTATATATCATATCCAAATGTATATATGGTGGTGTCATGGTGACCATCTTGTAAACTCCCTTTTATCACTCTGTTAGTTTTCCAACGTTGCACTTGTTTTAGCTTTTAGTTACTAACTAAGCTATCTCCTCTACTCCTCAAATGTTGAGACCGTAATGTTAAGTGATATATCATGGTTTTTATGGGTTTTTAGACCATGATATATGTGTATATAATTGAGTCCTTTATGTCTACTTCGAGTCTCTATCGAGTCTTTGACATGTTTACATGCAATTGAGATTATTTGGACGTTTTGGGAGCTTTCATGGAAGTTGGTGTTTTTGGAGTAAAGTGTATTGACTAATATAATTTATTGTATTGACCAATACAGTCCGATTTCTATTTTTCACATGAAGACAACAATTTAAAAAGATTTGCAACTTTGCCCAGAAGTTTCTCTTGTTTACATAAAGACCCCAGTTCGTGTATTAACATTATATTAGGTTTTTAGACTTTGTATTATCGATCTATCATTCATATTACGCTAGAGAGAGTTTTTGGAGAGTTTGGGGGTGATCTTACCTTGCACCTTTTGAGAGAAGATTTCGAACTCTTCTTATTATTTAATCTGTACCTTTATAATATCTATATTATTCATGTCTCTGTTTTCCATTGTCATGTCTGAGTAGATTTCATAATTAGGTTTAGGGATTCTCATAAGGGATTTCATGGAATGATGTGTTAATCAATTTGATAGGATTCAAACTTGTTAGTTCTTCACCTAGGGTATGTTTAAAGCTTGTTCTAGATTGATCACCTAGAAACTCGATATTAGGTTGTTAAATTGGCACGAGAGTGTGGTTTGAAACTGGATAAAACCTAGAGTGAGAAAATTAGATAATTGCAAAGAGATTTGTATTAGATAATTTGTGAACAAATCAACTTGTGCTTAATGCTTGTTTAGATTTTAAGATTCGCAAAGAGATTTGGTTTCTTAGATTTTACTCATAGTAAATTCTTGCAGCGAGACAGTGAGAGCTGGTTTATTTAATTTTAGTGTTTGAGTTCTAGAACCCGATATTAATTCAATCCTTAAATAATTTATTTCACATCATTACTTGATTTTCTGAGAAATTCCCTGAACCTAATGCTTTTCCATTCTTGAATACAACCTATTTTTAATATTATTTTTGCATTGTTATTTATTTAATTCATTATTATTTGGTTAGCTGAATCTCGAGACGAACAAATCTATTGTGAGACCATTGAGTCTTTGTATATTCGATCCCTACATACTACCGTGATCTCTTAATTTGATAGAGTAGCTTGAAGGGTTAATTTAAGCATATCATTAAGATCTAGCTAGAGATTGAATGAGGAAGGAGAGAAACCTGGAGCTGGCAAAGTCATAGAGCTTGTCGGTATTGGAGAAAATAATGAGACCAATCTCAGCATCGCAGAGTATAGAGAGTTCTTTAGCTTTCTTGATGAGACCCTTTCTTCGTTTGGAGAAGGTGACTTGCCTACTCGTCGAATCATCGATCCTCTGGATCACAACCTTTCCTCTCCCCACTAATTTTAACCCTATTTTGATCTTCCTCTCGATCTTGGTAATCTTACGTTCTAGGGTTTTTCTAGATCTTCGCAAGAGCAAAGGAAGAGGAAGCAAGAGTCAACAATCTATTGGAGGAATAAACAAAGGAATAAAATGTATTTAGTATATAACTCGAGGGGTATTTAGTAATGTAGCATGTTTATACCCTAACTTATGTTGTAACTTGTAACACATGAGATGGAAGAAAAGCCCTTATAAAGTTCTTACTGATTAAACAAATTTACCTAGCTTATATATATATATATATATAATCTTCTAAAAGAGCTTGATTCAAAGCTGACACTAAAATCTTATATATGCTTTAACAAAAAAAAGAAAAAAAAAACTTTATTGGATTTTTATCCAAAAGGTTATTGACCAAAAACCATAATCTTCATAAACCAAAGATAAAAGCAGGGTTAAAAATTTTCTGTCACCAAAACTCGAACTTAGCACCTGGATACAGAGTGTTTCGAGTTAAGCTATATCGGTTCTAAGTGAGAAATGTACATGTAGTAGCATCAAGGATTTATAATCATTCTACTCTCTTTAAAAAAATACAATTGTGGATCTAACATTTTCACAAAATTAATGGTACTATAGAAATGACCACTTTTTTGTTACTTGTCCATCAAAACTTATCCATAATATATATGTTTTGATCTATCCAAACTTGTCTACGAAAATTTGTATCAAAATATTTCACTTACCACAAGTTTTGAAATATAAAAAAAGTTAATTTAAAAAACTTAGCTTGTTTTTTCTGTTGTTTGGGGGATTAAATCTAAAAATTTAATATCAATTTTTGAACATTTTTACCAAACACATAAATACAACAAACAAACAAAAACAACTCCAAAAAAACAAAAATCTACAATTTAAATAGAACAAGAAAAACAACTACAAAAAATGACTTTGATAGTCAAATGCATGTAATATTGCAACGAGCGAGCGAAATCCAAAACTTATCCTCAAAATTTCAAACCGAGGCCACCTACAACTTCTCCAAAACATTCACTTCTTATTCTCAACATAGATTTTAAACACCTGATCCATTTCTTTATTACAAATTTTTTTGCTAGGAAAAGTATAAATAATCTTCTTTTTTTCTTCCCAACCCATATAACCAACATATATATATATATATATATATGTTTAGTCTTACAAATAACTCTTTTAAAAACAGTATGCATCAAAATCACGAATTTACAATGTTTGGGACGAGATCACAATTTTTGATCAAAAATATTTAATTTTTAGAAGTGATAAATTTTTGAAACCAGTGTTTCAGGTAAATTTCTCTTCAGCTTTGTTTTACCTCATTAAAAAAGCTTTTGAACTTTGAAGAGTTTAGATGGGACCCAAAGAGACAGCAGGGTGACCACGTGGGGTTTGTTTTCACCAATCAGATTTCGATATTCCAACAGACGTCAGATTTTTTTTAATTCTTTATGTTGTTTATTATCCTTAAAATGAATCTAGAAAATTTAAAACAAAATCAACTTGCCAGATGTCAACGATCAGCCGTCAGTGTACCATTTTGAGCCGTCCAAAATAATAAGATAGATTTTGGTTTTACAAAACAAATAGCAAATAATTGCTTTTACTTTTAGTAAACACATTTGAATTTGGTCGGAATCGTTTATCACAACGATGATAAAACCATTAAAAATATATTGTCTCAATGTTTTTTTTAAGAAAAGCTTCTCAATGTTGACCAATCAAATGGGCGTGAAAACAAAACAAAATACAAAAGAGTTTTAATAAAAGCACTACAATAAAAGCATTCGACAAAAACGAAAGTATGTCATCGTATTTTGTCACTATGTTTCGTAATTTATTACGTTTTCTCTGTACTACTTAAAAACCTTTTTTTTTTTTGGTAAAACCTTACATTTTATGTTATCTAGACTTATATATTTTTTTCATTTCTGAAAACATACCAATATCATTTTTTAAAGAAATAATGACTACCAATATCACCATGGCAATATATTAATCTACAAAAGATCATTACCGTGATTGATATTCAGTGTAAGAAAAAACTTATCAAATATAATTTTCTCGCCATGGAAGTGTTTACATATTCGTCATAAAATAGTGCTACCAGAATATTACCGGATTATGCATGCCTTTTAACCCCCCCCCCACCCAAATGCTCGTCTGGATGTTCATCTTCTTAAAGTAGCTCTATTTTATTATTTATTTTTTTAATTTTTCCCTACATACAACATGAGATTCAGAACTATATAGATTTATGCAAGTGATAGTGATTACTGATTAGTGGCAGTGATTAACAAAAAAAAAATCTAAACAGTACTTAATTAACTACAACCTCATTTATTACATTTTATTTTCTATATGGTTACTTAATTGAAGCTTGAAATTCGAGTCCTTGGAACTTGAACACTGGTTGCAATCGTACTATATGTTCCAAGGTTGTTGTCCATGAGTTCATATTCATTTGAATTCATTAACAGTTAACGAAAATATCACATTTCCTAATATATAAGCTAAGAAGAAGATTACATATGCTTAATTTTTTTTAATGAATTTTATCAACATAATTTTATGTTTTAAGTCATATATGATTTTTTTTTAATATGAAAAGTGAATTGACCAAAAAAATATAAGCAAAATATAAGTAACAGATAAAATATGGTTCAATTTATTTTCGTATATGTATTTTATAAAACAATAATTAATTACTCACTATTACTTTTTTAAAAATGTTAATGAAATCGATTTGAATAATTCTAACAAAACAAAACAATTGATACAAAATTCTAAACATATATGAAGAATAATTAAATCGTGAGTTATAATTCTAATAGTAATGACATGACATTAATTAAGATTATGATATCTTTTATTTTAGAATTACTTGATTGAGTTATTCTTCTCTAATATTTATTTATCAAGATACTTTGATATTTTTCCTTTGTTGACAATGAATGATCTGCAGGTTTAATTGAGTATCTTTGTAGGTAAAGAACGTTGGATGAAGTTTCTCGGTTGTTTTGCTGTGGAGTTTGGGAGAGATCGTCTTGGGAATAGGTTGATATCGCTGTGAGGAGGACGAAGCAAGGACTTTCGCAAGAAAAAGACATACATGATTAAGGAGGAGTAAACTGAATTTACTTGTTATCTCTTAGATCATGTTTTGTTAAGATAGATGTATGAGATCTTGTTGTACAGTAGAACCTCTATAAATTAATACTTGATAAATTAATAAACACTATAAATTAATAAAATTTGCTGGTCCCAAGTCAGGCCGGTGTAAAAATGAACATAATTCGATAAGATAATAAGATAATAATTTTTTTAGAATCTCTATGTAAATATATGGTCTCATTAATAACATAAATTAATAATCATGTAAATTTTCATATATATATATATAGACAATATAATTTTGTTTTTATGAATTTATGTTAGAACTCATAAATAACTTTTCTTATATAAGGAAATATTATGTTGTATTTTAAACTATCTTATTATTATAATGTAAATAAAATTTTCATAAAATAAAACAAACTTTTCTATAAATTTTTAAATTATAAATATGCATAATTTTTATTTCAATAGTTGTATAGACTGTTTAAATACAAAAATTAAGGTTACTAATCATAAATTTAAAATTTATGTTAATTGTTTATATAAGTGAATTCATCTATAATCTTTGTTATTTATTATCAAAATAATTTAATTTTCTTTTAAATTTCAAACTTTCAAGTCCAAAACTATTAAAATTTCAAACTTTTAATTTTTGACAAAAAATTTCTATAAATTAATAAATATTATTTTATACTATAAATTAATATCACTATAAATTAATAAAATATCATGGTCCCAACATTATTAATTTATAGAGGTTTTACTGTAGTTCTAAGTATATCTTGTATTGTCTTTTTAAAGTGATCTAATAAACTCTTGTTGCAGTCGAGGACTAGTGGTTGGTTTGAAAGAGAACCAACCAATACCTCGTTAAATTCCTGTATCATTTTATTACATTTCCACACTTGAAGTTAAATTATCTAGTCTCTTGAAAATTTCAATATATATGTGCAATGGTGGAGAATCGTGTCTCTGGACCCTCTCCACTAGATGAGATGGAAGAGTGTCTTTTGGATGCGTGTATAGTATAGAGATTGTGTTTGTATAAAAAGATTATTCTAGTGAATTCCGGGACACAAGCTTTCTGGCGTGAGTAGGATTTCACATTGAGACATGAACACGTAAAAACTTTATCTTGCGCTTTGCTTTCTCTGTTTGACTCTGCTTCAAGTTCTGTTTTTCTAAGACAACATTAAACGAGTGTTATGAAGAGAAAGAAAGTGGTTTTTGGTGATAAAGCTCTCGATTTTGTTATCCCTAGCCTTCACAGGTATGTTACAACTTAAACACATTATTTTTTTTTGTTGCAATCCTATTATTCTATAAAACTGTCTTAATATGAATCGGTTAAAGAGTGACACAGTGACACCAGTAGCATAAAGTTTAATCCTACATTTTAAAACCCCCATAAATCATATTCCATCTTCATAAATTCATTTGATGATTACAAAGTCTATTCTATATGGACCGCTTTGTCACCCTTCGATTTTTTTTGTGTGGGCCGCTATTAAATAATTGAGACACTCTTTTATTAGTGGGCCGGCCGAAGGTCCATTAAAAGAATATATGGTGTTGTGTTGAGGTGTGACGATATGTTTATTTGTTTGAAAAATATATTTTAAGAAAATTTATGTCTCTTAAATCTTAGCTGATAAAAGTTAATTTATTGGAGATAAAAGAAAGAAAATACATTTTAAAACTTTTTGTGTAAATAATTAGTTTGTTTGAAACGGTCCATTCAGTTTTATGTTAACATGTCCGTTAACATAAATTTAAAATGAAATGTAACGACTAAACAAACTCTTATCAATTGTCAAGTAAGTTGATTTACTCTAAATTGTAATCCTTAAATTTGAATTATCAGTTTAACTAACAAAAACAAAAAGTAAAACAGATGAGAAAAACAAAATTTAAGAGTTAAAGAAAATGGAAGAAAAAAAGAAATCACATGTTATCATTTGTGGAGAATCTACAAGTGTAGAGTGTAGACATCAGCAATTTGGTAAAGAGCAAAAGGGACAAAGCAAGCGTTATGAATCCTCAGTAATTAATTATGTCCACGTGACTAATCTTTGTCCTTGTTCTCATTCACTTTTATTATATGAGTCGTTACGTTTTTTATTTGATTGTAATTAGTATTAGTATTAGTACTAGAACATAAGCTACCTAATTGTTCACCAGAAACATGATGTCTTACTAATTGTCGTCATGCTGACGTACTATCTCAAAAGTAAAAACTATATTTTTTTGTCTGAATTTTATAATTATCATTTACAAAATAAAAATCGGAATTTGATTTTGCGTAATGTAATGGACTGAATTTAACGTCCAGTATCTCTAAAAGCGAAAATAGATGAATTGATGCTTCTAAATATATATAAAGTCTTAAGTTTTGATTATATAGTCTTGAGGAACAACAGAGTAGCATATAAACAAGAACGTTTAAAAGAGTTTAAAATAGTTGAGGAACAACAGAGTAGCATATAAACAAGAACGTTTTGATTATTTTTTACGTAGTAAATGGATCATTTTACTTTTATTTTACACTCGCTCGATAGCATCACTTTTGTGGTTAAGAGTTAAGAGTCTTAAGACATAATATATTTTATTTGTAAAGATATTGATAACATTTTATAAAACCAATAATAAAACACTGGCTCTTGTATGTTGTAGGTCAAATTCAATTAAGATTTTTTGGGTTTTCTTTTTTTACTGCAAAAATAGTTTGAGAATATTAGACATATAATCATATACATAACACAGGTTAACAAAGAGAAAACAGAAGCCCATAAGCTTAAAGCTTAGAGATCTTGCGACTAGCCGTATGATTTATTTTTGTTATTTGTTATTTTATGTCTACTAAATTAAATGAACCTCTATTTTTTCATATATATATATGCTGAAAATTCGGATGAACTTTAAACTAACACTTAAAGCTTAGATTCAAATCACATAAGAAACAATCAAAACGTTTTTATATCTATTTTAAAAAAATCTTTATAATTTGTTTATTTAAATAAAAAAAATTAGTTGAATGAGTTGAATCACTTTTTCAACATTTTTTCTCAAATGGTGAAAACTAAGATGGATGATTTCTTCAACCTACTTTTATTCATCTAGGTAACAATTTGTACCCTCTAATTTACTTTTAATAGAAACAAAAAAAAGTATTACATGTTTGTATAGTATGTTTTCCAAAATTACGATTTGTGAAAGTTAATTAAAAAAAAAAAGGAAAATCCAGTTTTAATAGGCTTATTGAATCGTTTCATAGAGACATCAGCCCCATGAGTATCAAAATCTTAGTTCAACAATATCAAACCAACTCTAAAATATTAATATCAGTATCATTATATCATTAACCAAAAGAAGAAAAAACTACATATGCGTTTCAACAACTTAAACCTTATGGTGCGTTGAAAAACACAAACTTACGGTTACGGGGAAGAAAAATTTAACCAGATTTGACTTTTGCATATGAATATTAAATGTAACTTTGTTCTTTTCTCAAAAATGGAAAAATGAAAATTAAATAGACTCTCCACCATTCTAACTAATCTACTTTGAAGTTTTTGTCTTGCACCAACGAAACCACGGAGATGTAACGCATTTTTGCGTCATTATTGTAGTAATATCTATATTTATATATACATTTCTGGCTTTTTATGTTTATCTTAGTTCTTTTTATGAAGTACTCACTTCATTTTACAAGAATGAATTTTTAAGGTTATGTACACATATTAAAATTTTTTTGACAAAACATAAAATACTTCTACTTTATAATTAAATATTATTAGTTTCTTTACTTTATTTCTAATTAATAGAAACAAAACAAAAAATGTTTCATAATTTTTGCATATAAAACACAGACCATCTATTTTTATGAAACAATTTTTTTTTCTAAAACATTCATTTTTTTGAAAGGGAGGAACTATTATCTTTCATGCTGTAACGATATTAACGAAAAATATTATACTATCGGTATATATACGTATGCTAAACTAAACCTCTATTTTGCTTACAGCCACATAAGTACATTTTTTTCGTTGTTTGGTATTTTTATTTAATTATATATTTGTATCATTGTGTGTATATAGTGGGTCGGCTTGATGTGCCATCATTTGTTTTATTTTATCTATGGTGGATGGCTTTAATCTCTTTATCATTTTTCTTTCTGAGAATTTATTATAAGTTTTAGTTTGTCAGCTTCTTTTGATTTAATTTATCAGCTTATGATAATATGATATTATAGTACTAATGTAAAAAATAAAATAAACAAAAAATAGTACTTATGTAAGCACTTTTCCAATAGTTTCGTAATTTTTATTCACGCGTGTATAATGTATAGGTGCTAAACAAAAGCATCTTAGATCATTCTAATTGTATCGAGAATTGTATGTGTAAGAAGAATTATTCGCAATGAAAGTACGAAAAATTAAAAATTTAGACTCACTAACCTCTCAAAATCACTTAAAGGTATCGAAAAGTAATTCAAAAGTAGTAGCGTTAGATCATCTTATTATTACCTAATCACCATTAAACTTTTTTTTGTCAACATGAGATTTCTATATATTCTATACTTAAGAAAAATATATTCTTAGTATTCGTTTGGGGTGGGGAGATATGTGGAGGTCAAATTAAGACCGTTATTCGGTATTATGTCATATTCTATTTTGTTTGGCCAATTTGAAAACGTACGAACTAACCCATTAGACTAAATTAGACAAAAAAAAACAACTCAAAAATTTTTTGTTAACCTTTTTTCCAAACAAAGTCATTGTACTAATTTAGATTTATTAAAACTGAAATTTCTAAATAAGAATACTATTTAATCATGATTGAGATCCATATAAATACTAAAAATAATAATGGGATGTGTCGTCGCTAGCTAATAAAGCTATACCATATCGACATATTAGCGATAAATTTGATATGTTTTTACATATGTAACATGTAATACTATAAAAGACATTAGAAATTCATCGTTAAAAATGTTTTTGTTAATTTATCGATTTAATATTACATTGCAATATACTTGTTTTTGTAGTTATTGTAATATATTGTGTATGTGGAACTATATTTTATGGCTTTAAACTAATAATGTTGTTGTATCACAATCTGCGTTCAAACATGCGATCCGGTCAAATTGGTTTATAGTTGTCAAGTTGTATATTTGAAATCGATTAATGAAGAGAGCATTTTACTTGAATAAGAGAAAATTTTACCTTCCATTTTCCAACAAGTTCGGCAATAAAGGATTGGAGATAATTCTTTATTGATATTGATAGTGTTGAGTTTTGAGGCTTTGTTTTAAGAAATTGGTAAAGTACATAAGTCGTTTATTTTGGTTATACTGACTTGAATGTTTTAACACTAAAATATTTTTTATGTATTTATATTATCGGTGAATCCCTCTAAAAGTCGTCGTTAGAGAAATTAAAAAGTCTAGTACCATTCGGTAATTAAACGTTTGGTTTACAATTTTGGTACTTCGCTTAAGATACATAAAGTTGACCCTATTCTTATAGAAAACTAATAGTCTTGACATATTTTTGGCAGCCTATTTCTTGGATTTTTGCATTGGATGTCAATAAAAAACAGCTTTACAATATATATTTAGAAATGGGGTACAATTTTGGCAGCTATTACTTGGTAAAATTTAGTCCCTTTCAAATTTATAGAGTTTGCCATATTTCAAATGAAATTTAAAATTAAGACGTTATATTGAGAATAAATGAAATGCCAAAACATTTATGTGAAACTTGACAACAAATTATAGGCAAGTTCATTACTTTTTGCGCGTGGGACAATGAGGTAAGGCTTAATTTGACAATTTCGACATGAACTTATGGAGTATGAATGTAAATATTTTTAATGGAAATTTCAAAAAAAATATTTATATATTTATATTTAAGTGTTTTTCAGGTAAATGTTAATTAGGATGGAGAAAATTTCTGTCTGGCCGGTCTCGATTCCAGTCTCTTATAGGAATGCGGTTTCTAATTGGGGCAACGTTTTAATTAAATTCTTTTTGGGAGGAATATTCCTGATTTTCTATTTGGGATAAATTATTAAATTGAAAATATTATTTATGAAAGAATATAGCAGGTCATAATCATTATTTAATTTAAAATATTTTTTACCAATACTTATTTTTCTATAAAAAACAATTAAAATTGTTTTTTTTAAGATGAGAGATATAATCATTTTTTTTATAGTGTACCTTAATTTCCCTTCCCATTTATAACTGAAGTTCAAAACATATTTTAGACCTGATTTTAGTTGCTAATTTTATTTTTTTTGTTCCTGTTACATCTCTCTTTCACATTCACATTCCCATTCTCATTTTGTTCTCGGAAAGTCTCGAATTCCGATTTTTTTGTTTATTAAATCTAAAGACATATTGTTAAATTACTTACTCTTTTAGGTTAGAGACCATATAGTGAAACAAATGTTGATGCTTGGTGCATACATTTTATTATTTATGTCATGAATGTAGTAGTTGGAGAGTTCATATAATATTCCTTTAGTTGAAAAAAATTCATAGTATAATATTCCTCTATTTTTGAGTAATTTAATATATCTTTCTTACTAGTTTCTTGTTTTCTTAAAAAAAAAAAAGGATGAAAAGGTTAGGCAACAAAAAGTCACACCTGCAACATTAAGATGGTATAGATCAATTACGTACGCGCATATAACATATACATACACCGTATATAGTCATACAAATGTACACTTCCCCACAACACAATGCAGATTCACAAGATTTCTAAAGCTATTTAAGATTCTAATCCTATGATTATTGTGAGAACTAAAAAAGAATAATCAGTGAATTTTAGAGAAAAGAGAGAGAGAGATAAGAGAGATTACCTTCTTCATAGGAAAAGCATTTTCTTTCTTCTTCTTCTTCTTCTGCATTCCTCAAATTTTTATCTTCCCAAGAAACCTAACTCAGAAGAAAAACTAAAAGGTACTTACATGTTTTTTATTTTTTTTATTTCACCCATTTTAAGTTAATCTTTTTAAAAGATTCCTTAAATATTTGTCTATATAAACAAAAACAAGTATTTGTGTGTTTTAAATACGTATCTCTGCCTTAACTTTGGTTTCTATGTCGGAAGTTTAGAAAATTGTGGCGGAGATGAAAGTCGGAGCTCCGGAAAATAAGTTGGGTCGGGTCATCGTCCAAGTTCTTCTTCTCCATCTTCTTCTTCTTCTTCTTCTTCTTCAAAGTGTTCATTCTCAGAAATCGCAGTATGTTTTCTCTTAACCCAACTCTGTTTGTGTCGTTATCAAAAAAAAAAAAAAACCTGTTTGTGTTGGGTCGGGTTTTTTCTTGACCCATCTAGTTTTTACCTTATTTTGTTTTTAATGCAAAAATTAATTTCACAAGCTTTTAATTTTCCAAGTTCACATGTCAAACTTACTGACAGAGACAAATAGAGAATCTTAACTTTTTTCATCAGAATCTGCTGTACTGTTTTGTAATATTTTACCTGTCTTTTTTAAGTTCATGAAGAAATTGCATTGTGTATATTAAAAAATTATTAGCCTTAAGACAAAAATATGTATAGTTCAAACAAGAAATGTTTTGCCTTAATTTTAGCTAATACACACATTAAACAAACATTAAAGAGAAAGCAAAGGTTTCCTTGATTCCATTTCCGTATTAACTTCTTAAGTAATCGGTAAAAAAAAGGGTTTATATAATTATTTTATTATTTTCGTTTCCTTGACTAGAATAATTAATGTTTTACGAAAAAATATAATTGAAGAATACATATAACACACTTACAAATTTATTTTATAACGTAAAAATCTTTACTATAAAGAAGAGAATCTCGAAACCGAGATTGTCACGAGACGTGTGTCAAAAAAGCTACTATTGACGTTAAACAACAGAACAAACAAACAAATAAACAGTTCTTCCGTTTCAAATTGATTATATTTTTAGAATTTTCATATATATTAAAAATTTATTAAAAATTGATTATAAATGCATCATTTTTTGTAAATAATAATTTTCTATAATTTTAAATCAATAATATTCAATTATTTTTCTTAAAATTTACAATTTATCATTAATAACTAATAAAATATAATTTTTTGAAACAAATTTTTTATCAATTTGAAACGAAGATATTATTTGTTTAAGGATTTAGTCTTATTTATTATATTCAACATTTCATTTCTTTTTATTTTTAATCACACACCTTCGAAAAATATTGGATTGCTTTTTCACCTTTCGGCTCTAAACCTACATGTCTTTTTTTTTTTTAACTACTTGTCTTCTTCTTTGTTCTCGCACAAAATACAAATATATAGTTATTTATTTATATAACAAAACAAATACAGTATGTTCTGTATGGGGAACTTTATGCCTTTTAATATCATGATGGATATTTTTGTTCCCCTCATTGGAATTATTCTTTTCGTCTTCAACACTCTTCAACTAATGTTGACCGTTCCTATTCAAGTGGAGTTCGTACCATATTATAACTAATTAACCACTATAGTTTTTTTTTTGTGTGTGTTTAAAACCACCATAGGCGAAGCTTTTAAAATCGAATAAAAAGTCAATTAAATTGTTTTCAGATCATCGACTCTAATTAGAACCACAAACTATTGGATCGATAAACTGATAATGATGATCGTTCATATTCAAATTGAGTTCGTACCATATTATAACCAATTAATTAACCACTATAGTTTTTTGGTTAAAAACCACCATAGTTGAAGCTTTTAAAATCGAACAAAAAGTCAACTAAATTGTTTTCAGAGCATATAAATTGGTAAATTTATTTCTAATGTCAAAAAGTTACTTGAATTTTCTTATCTCTTTAAATACTTTTAATAATAAGGTTAATATTATTTTATATTGACTAAGAGAATTAATCAAACACATGGTATATATACTAATCCAAGATACTTTATTAATTACTGTCTCTAGGATTTGAACAAAATCATTTATCTTTTTGCTACAATTTTTTTTTTACTATAGAAACAAACTTAACATCACAAAGCCTGGACAAAACATACCAGCTGCACTAAGAGTTCAGCTAAGTAGAGTTAGTCATGACAAGGTAAGAAATACTCAAATCTTCTTATTTTAGATTTTTGTTTTCTACAATATAAGAATTTTGTTGGTTTTAAGGTGGTAGTTGATAATGGTATTATTCAAGTTACTTTCTCGAGTCCACAAGGCTTAATAACTGGAATCAAATACAAAGGCATCGATAATGTATTGGACGACGAAATTGATGATCGCGGGTAAGATTTTTTTTTATTTTTTTAATATATGAATTTATAAAAAAATGTCTTGTAATTTGGAACATTTATGTTGTATTAAAAAAATGTTTACACACAAATTTTTTGATAACGTCCAGTTGCATTTTTTTGATAAATTATTATGGAAATAGGTATTGGGATGTAGCTTGGTATGAACCAGACAAGAAATTGGAAATTGATAAGTAAGTTTTCCAAACTCTCGTTGTTTTATTTTGTTAAAATATCATAATTTACCACAGCGATTTTTAGAACCTTCGTACATTTTGTTGTGTGTGGTTCGTAGATTAGAAGGAACTAAATTTGAAATCATAACCCAGAACGAAGAACAAGTTGAAATTTCATTTACAAGAACGTGGACTCTCTCCAAACGTGGCTCCTTGGTCCCCCTAAACGTTGATAAAAGGTACGTCAATTATTGTTAAGATAAATTTATGTAACTATATATATGACCTCCAAAGTAAATAATTGTTAGTGAAATGTAAAATTTCTTAAAGATATATAATTCGAAGTGGTGTCTCCGGAATATACATGTACGGTATATTGGAGAGGTTAGAAGGTTGGCCCGATGTGGACATGGACCAAATCAGGATTGTCTTCAAGCTCAACCCCAAAAAGTAACCATACGTTTTTACTAATGATATATCTATACTTAAATGCCAACTTAAAATGTTCACTTAGTGAAAATTTTGGGATGTAAATTTCAGATTTGATTTCATGGCGATATCTGATGATCGGCAGAGAAGCATGCCATCAATGGTGGATCGAGACAATGCTAAACAATTAGCTTACAAAGAAGCTGTTCTTTTTACAAATCCAGAGAACCCTATGTTCAAAGGAGAGGTATGCCTATGAAAAATTAAAATTTAGATATTATACCATTCGATACATAAATGTACTCGATACATTTCGATGAGTTCAATCAAAAGTATGAATACATGTAAGTGATTTGGTGTGACGCATGCAGGTAGACGATAAGTATATGTACTCAATGGAAGACAAAGACAATAATGTGCATGGTTGGATCTCTTCGAACCCACCGGTTGGGTTTTGGATGATAACTCCTAGCGATGAGTTCCGTCTTGGTGGACCCGTCAAGCAAGATCTCACCTCTCATGCCGGACCCATCACTCTCTCCGTGAGTCCATTTTATCATACTATTAAAACTTAAATCAGAAATCATGATAAGTAATTAAGTTTTGATTTCTATTATCAATGTTCAAAACTTTGTTGCTTGTTAATCACGTGATCCGGTTCGCTGATATGTCCCATTTATGTAAACATTAGATATATCTTTTGATGACTCAATGTTCATAAAAAAATGTTTAGTTGAAACTGGTAATAATTAACAATGTTGTTTCCTAAAAATATAATTATGTTTTGTAGATGTTTACGAGTACGCATTACGTGGGAAAGGAGATGAGAATGGATTATCGAAATGGAGAGCCATGGAAGAAAGTTTTTGGTCCTGTCTTTGCTTATCTCAACTCTGTCTCTCCCAAAGATTCCACTCTTCGTCTCTGGAGAGATGCTAAACGAAAGGTTCTTTCCTCGTTTTCATTTTAATATAAATATATATATATATATATATATATATATATGATTATATTAACTTCTTTTTATGTTTTGGAAACTTAGATTTACATTTCTATAAAATGGTTACTAATTGTCGCAGATGGCTTCAGAGGTCAAAAGTTGGCCTTATGACTTTGTAAATTCAGAAGATTACCCTCTTAGCCATCAAAGAGGAACAATCCAAGGCCAATTCTTTGTCAAAGACAGGTTAATAAATATACCTTTATTTTCTCTCTTTAAAATTTAAGTCCTTGATTCTTCTTTTACCATTTTTTTAATCTTATTTTTTTTTTGGATCGTATAATCTTGTAGTTACATGTCAAGGTTAAATATATACGGAAATTTTGCTTTTGTTGGTTTAGCACCATTTGGAGAAGCCGGTTCATGGCAAACCGAATCCAAGGTATTGTAATAATAATAATAATAATCATAATTTATACATTTATAGAGTATGGTTTATATTATTTTTTAATTTTTTGGGACAAAAGGGGTATCAATTTTGGACAAGAGCTGACAGAAAAGGGAGATTCATAATAGAGAATGTGAGGGAAGGCAATTATAGTCTCTACGCATGGGGTTTTGGTTTTATTGGAGACTATAAATATGAGCAAAACATTACCATCACACCAGGTAAATATATACACACATATACTACATATAAGTATTCATTATAAGCCTATTTTGATCATATATTATACATAAATATTTCACTATATATTCAATTTTATTTTGGATATAAATAATAAGTGGCATTGAATCAATTTATTATAGGCTAGTTTTTGTTTGATTTTATGTATACAACTATAACGTTTTGTATCATGACTAGAGAATCATGCTCTTTGGTTTAACTGCCGATTATTTGTTTTTGTAGGTAGCATTATGAATGTAGGGCCCATAGTGTATGAGCCGCCGAGAAAAGGTCCAACGTTGTGGGAAATCGGTGTACCGGATCGAACTGCCGGAGAATTTTATATACCAGATCCTTACCCTACACTTATGAATAAGCTTTATGTTAACCCACTTCAGGACAGGTTAGTACTATATAAGTATATATAATCACTTAACATTTAAACAAAAAAAAAAGTATATATAATCTTTCTCATGTAAAACTATTTTTAGTTGATTTACGTATATATAAGTAGGAATTCATATTCTAACTATTTTTTTATTCGATTTTTGTTTTGGTTAATAAAACAAACTTGGCTGATTCCATTCAGTTTGATTTGATTTTTAGTTTAAATTTTGGTTATGGTTTCTTATGAATATTAGATATCATTAGATTATATTGTTTTATTTCTTGGTTTGGTTGTTTTATAAAAACTTTCGGATATAGAAACCAAGAGAGTATATTGCATGGTTTAAATTTAAATTTAGTTGGTTGATTTTTAGTTAGTTTTTTTTTCTTTCTTCAGTTTGACCCAATTCAATACTCCTAATTATAAGAACATTCAATATATTCAATAAATTTAAACTATTTGCAGATTTAGGCAATATGGATTATGGGATCGTTACGCAGATTTATACCCTGAAAACGATCTTGTCTACACAATCGGTGTAAGTGATTATAGAAGAGATTGGTTCTTTGCACATGTCACCAGGTAAAAAAAAATACATACATGCATAAATATATATATATATTTTTTTCTTCTATTATCATGCTTATGTTAAATTATTTACTAATTATCTTTACTATTTTAATCATATAGAAACGTTGGAAACAATACATACCAACCAACAACATGGCAAATCATATTTAACCTCAAAAACGTGAACCAGATCGGAGTATACACACTTCGAATAGCTCTAGCATCAGCAGCTGATTCCGAACTACAAATTCGGATCAACAATCCAAAATCCGATCATATTTTCACGACCGGTTTAATCGGAAAAGACAATGCGATTGCGAGACATGGAATTCATGGGTTATATAGAATATATAGTATCGATGTCACTGGAAATTTATTAAGTGTTGGTGATAATACTATATATTTAACTCAAACGAGAAGTATAGGACCGTTTCAAGGTGTTATGTATGATTATATACGTCTTGAAAGTCCTCCTAGAACTTGAGAAAGTACGTAGTTGGATAAGTGAAAATAATTTATTGTAGAGGGAAAATTTAATTTAATTTTTCTTTTCCTAGGGTTGGTTTTATTTATTTGAATGTAATATATATATATCAAAGGGGTGTTAATATAATAAGGGGGTCGGGATGTATTAATGTATATAACTTATGCATGTTTTTTTTTTGTTTTTTAACTCAAACTTATGAATTTTAGTTTATAGAATGAAATCAATATTTATATGCATGTGTATGGAGTGAGTGATTTTGCACATCGACCTCAACAAACTATTGTGTATGTGCAAATGATGCACGAGGCGACTCAAAGAGTGATGTTTGTGAAAATCAGTCAGCATGATGTGACTTGTGAGTGAGACTCTAAGGTTTCAAATGGATACGGCGGATAGAACGGACAAAACCATATGCGAATTAAACTATTTTTTTACTTCATAAGTTATAGTATTCTGTACCGTAGTAGTGCAGACTAGAAAAAAGTAAAAAAAATCCGCTATACAAAGAAATAAACTAAGACCGTAACTAACTGTGAACCGCCCCAAAAATAGAATGGTTTAGTCCGCTGATGGATACTAATTTGCACAAACATCATAGTTTTTGAGTCGCCTGTATCATTTGCTCGTACACAGTAGTTTACTTATGTAAACCACGCATTGATCACGTAATGTTATTGTTACATTACATTATCATATCAATGTAAAATGTAAATCATGTAAACCATATAGAGAATCACAAGAGATATTATAGAGTTTCTCTATGCTATTTAGCTAATACTATATTTATCGTGACCAAATCTTTTTCTTGGAGTCTCTCTCTTTCCCGACCGGAACTTGTGGTTCTCTGTTAATAACCCTCTTTTGAGCCACAGGGACATGGTTTGATGAACCAGAAACTGGTCTTGTTGGTCTGACCACTCTGGCTATTACTTTTGGTGGGTCTGATTTTCTGATCCGTTTCTCCTTCATTTGAGGATCATCACCATTGTTCTCTGTTTCTCCGCTTCTCGAGGCCCTCTTCTTTCTAGTTATCTCATTGAGGTTTAAAGAATCGTATCTTCTAGTCTTGAGACGGTTCGATGTTCTCAGGATGTTGTTGTTGTTGGATTCCATATTCTCATTGCCAAAGTTATCCTCTTTGAAGCAAGTTTTCACTTCATTAGGTGTAGCATTTGCAACATCAGGGAATTCTCTAGTTGTTGCCATTTGTTGTATATGCTGATCTTGCTCCTTTAGCCTCATTTCAAGTTCTTTAATCTGCCAAACGAATAACAATCTTTTTCAAATATCGGAATATCAGAAGCTCGAAAAATCCTGAGACAATCCATGAAACTAACCTTCTGTCGTAGTAACACTGCTTCTTGATTTTGTTCGTCTTTTTGTTTCGTCTCCAACTCTTTAATCTGGGAAACCATATCGAATAGAAGAGCGCGAGGTAGTGAGATTTTTACATATAAAAGGATGCAAAATTAGAGATTGAATTAGTCCTTCTCCTAACCTTCTTTTGCCACACAAGAGAGTAGCTTTCAGACTCTTTCAACTTATTCTCAAATTCCTTAACTTTTTGTTGCCACACAAGGGAGTTGCCTTCAGATTCTTTCAACTTATTCTCAAGATCCTTAACCTGCAGGCATCGTTTTAAAAAAGTTTGGCGACTTTCGACAAAAGATTATGAGATTTATGTAAAAGTCAATATTGATCTCAATAAACCTTCTGGTTGTAAGCTGCAGAGTCTGATTGGTGTCTCTCCCGGAGCTTACACTCTAGCTCTTTGACCTTTAATGGAAATATGGTTTCTGTTAGTCATATTATGGGGGATAGAACAAATCTGAAGCTGAAATAAAAAAACAGAACACCTTTTGCTGGAGATTGCTACAAATCTCATCTCTGCTCTTTAGTCTTTCCTGAAGCTGTGCGTTTTGTTTTTCTGATTGGTTATGTAGTGAATCAAGCTGGCTTTCAAGTTCTTTGTTCTTTTCCTGAAGACTTCTGTATGAGTGGTCTCTTCCTTTATTTTTACCTTCCAGGTTCTGTATGTTCTCTTCCAGTTTCTTTATCGATTCATCTTTAGATCGGCTTTCTTGCCTTGCTTTCTCCACCTTCAAAAGTGATATAAAGAGGGAAAGCTATAACACAATTCAAACAGGCAAATCCAGGAAGAAAAATAAAAAGTTGCAGAAGTCATACCATTGCTTTCATCTTCTGAATCTCGCCAGTATCAACTTGCTTCCTCGCAGGACCCAACTCAACCCCTCTTACACGAGTTGCAAAGTTCAGTGAGCTTAGAGTTTCACTCACATCATGCTCAGAGGGACTGATTTGCACGAACATCAAAGTCTTTGAGTCACCTCCTGCAACATTTGCACATATACACACCAGTTTACCAAAAGCACAGTGTAACAATGGATTAAACCTTAAGAAAAAGGTCATGAAGATTCTTACCCAATGAGTCTTGAAGCAAATGTGTTAGTTTAGAGTTCCTGGTAGTTAATAGTTGGAAAGTGTTAAAGCAGTCAAGGTATAAAGATCTTTGGAGAGATGGAGAGAGAATTAGGCAAAGGATTAGACTAACCTGTATGGAATGTGACTACTCTTCGTTGCCAATGCATAAATCACATCCCCGAGAGCTGAAAGTGAC
The DNA here is from genome assembly GCA_028015245.1 of Cardamine occulta. Lineage (NCBI taxonomy): Eukaryota > Viridiplantae > Streptophyta > Magnoliopsida > Brassicales > Brassicaceae > Cardamine > Cardamine occulta. The sequence continues at coordinate 2,114,332 of CM051374.1, read as the reverse complement.
CTATTGATGTTCTGGGCTTCCTTCAGACGCTCACCTTGCACGTCAGTCTTTGCCAACCTCTCACTTCCAGCTAAATCTACAAGCCAAAGCTTGCTTTTTGTGCAGTCACCATTCATCAGGTTCTTCGCTTTTACCATTATAGAAAGCATGCTGCAAGGAGAACTTAGTATATTAAACAACCCTCGAAAGACAAACATTCAAACAACATAGTGAGAGAGGGATATATCCCGAGATACCAGTGAGAGCGGCTGCTATGCTCATTCACATTATTGGATCCAACAGATCTTGCATTGCTCCCAGCCTGAAGCACATTCCATACTTCATTTATATTTTCCACTTCTGCTTCTACTAATCCAGGAACATGATGGTACCCCTCAGAGGATTGTTTTATCTCCAACCTTGGTAGCAAGATCCAAAAATATTAAGATCAAGCTCTGTAGAGGGTTTCAGTTTCAATACATATGTGTTTAGGACTTAATTCGGTAGAGAGCTCTTACTTCTTTGACGCTGGTGATGTTGCCAACAAGTCTCTTATCTGTTCATTGTAGACCTCAAGGACACTAACCGATATGCTATATGAAATTGTCTCTCTCCTTTCTCTAGCAACTTCAAATAATTGCTCGACGGTTCTATAGTTGACACCCCTGTTCTGTAGAGTACCTTCCATTGTAAACGTCTTCCCTGTTCCTGTTTGTCCGTATGCAAAAATACAAACATTGTAGCCGTCTAGCACTGAAACAACCATAGGAGAAGCATCGGCAAAGACATCAACTGCAAGATCAAGAAAAAGACTTTGTTAATGATCAGTGTTATTTAAGCTTAATGATCTAACTTGACCATGGCATATCACACTACCTTGACCATCTTTCGGGGTATAGACTCTGTCAAATTTGAAACTTTTCTTGGAATTATTTCCTGTAATAACACCAAGCTCTCCATCTTTTGCTCCATCAAAGTCAACAATTGTGGCACACTTTGTTGACGTCTCCTCCTTATTCAAAGGGCGGCAGCGACAAAAGACCCTAATATTCCCTGATATAAGGGATGCTGTCAGTAAATTACCAAAGTATGATGTAAAGAAGCTTAAGCAAATCATCATGAAAAGATAAGATTCTTTGCCTTTAGTCTCTTGTATATAGTTATACAGCTCCTTTCGCTTTGCTTGCTCTTCGCTGTACTTCTGTTTGATATCCTCACACTGTGAAACTGTTTTACAAGTTGATATATTATTAGTTCATTGAATTGCCTTCTGAAATCCCATCTTCAGAACTAACTGAGTGGAGGTAAACTCACCGAGTGCCTGAACTCCATCAACCATTTTGTACAATTCGGGAATCCCTTCCACGCATTCGTGTGCTTCCTGTGATAGCTGAGATTGTTCCCTTTTCATTATCTGCATAGCAACAGTTTCATAAATTCCAAAAAAAAAAAAAAAAACCTTTGAAAAACATGTTTATTGCAGGCAATAGTACTTGAGGAAATACCCAGCTACCTCTATTTTCTCCTGTAGAGTAACAATTGCATTGGCCCAATGTCTCTTGTCATTCTCATACTTGCTAGTGATACTCTTCAAACAATCAGCTTGTGTTGCCACAGTTTGGTCTATTTCAAGTAAGCACCGAATTAAAAGCAAGAAAACCTCCGTCCAAAACAAAAAAAAGATAAAAGAGTAACAAATTTGGATTGACAATGATGAGAATTCTCCCACTTTCACCCATATGTCAAGTTCTGCATTACCTAGAGAGCGTGCCTCGAACATCGTATTGTCAAGTTCCATCCTCACTTTCTCTAGTTGCTCGTTGGCAGAGGTCAGTGACATCCATGCTTCATGGCACTCATTTGT
>CM051374.1:1980266-2112389 GCA_028015245.1 Cardamine occulta | reverse complement strand
CTTATGTTGGTATCTTTGAGAAAGCTCTTCTATCTTCTTCTCATACTTGTCATGAGCTTTGGCTCGCATTAGCCTCTTCTGCTCAAATATCAACATAAGACAAAGAAACTCAGGTAAATATAACACATATATTTAAGGAAATAAGAGGCAGCAGGCTAGTTATACAGTACCCGAGTGGGAGAAATCTCTATTTCAGTAGCACAATTCTCACACTTAATATAATCTTGTGATGTCCTTGGAACTGTAAGGTAATGAGATGATTGAGTTAAAAACATAATAGTTTGAGATTCCCTTAATAAGTTAAAATCTTATAAAAACGAAGCACAAGAGAAGAGCATTCATTACCTGATAGCTGTGGTGCTTTCCTCACACAAATCCCACAAACCACTGGACTTCCACTGATCCCTTCAAACCTTACCCTAATCAATCCGTCATCCATTACCACAACCCTTAAGTCAACCAACAAGAGTGGCCTGTTTGCGCCAACAACTGAGAAGATATCGAATTCAGCTAACACCTGAACATAACAAAAACACTTGTTTCAGCATTTACGCAATACTCTTAATCATAACTAGATGAAAAACACAATCTTCAATTGGTTTAACTTACCTTCTCATCTTGGACATAGACATTGAACACCCTTATCCCTTTAGGTCCATTGGTATTAATAATCTCAGCAAAATGAAAATCGATGAAGTACTCTCCTGGAATAAGATTGTTTAACCGGTAGCAAAAGTTCCCTACACGTGCTGACTGGTAAATGAATGGATAGTCTCCTGCTTCAACTATAGACTCCTCTGTTCTCAGCACATCCCCTCCTTGGAAATAAGTATCTCTGAGGATACTTAATTCAGATTCTGATACCTTTGAATCATCTCCTCCAGCATTTATGAACATAATGATCTCATCTGCTAACACCAATAACAAAAACAATGCCTCAATTTACACATTCAAGTTTTGTGGAATTTACAAGAGAAACCTAATTCTTTTCGTTAAAACCAGATCAAATGCATCTTCTATCTCTCTAAATTAAGCTTATTGGAGTATGAATCTTCTACATAGATTGAGTTATTTACAGTCGTATAAGGCTCGAGTCTTTTGAAATTAGACGAAACGCAAACCCTAGGGTTTAACAAGTAATTGGGTAAAAGAATCAGATCCAAAACCCGAAAATTCCATAAACGACAAGGAAATGCATCTGAAAACTCAAGTTTATGAAATTGAAATCGAGAGTTAGAGGAACGAACCTGTGCGATTAGGTTTTGTGAAACCAGTGGAAACGAGTCTTGAATTCGGATCACACAACATAGAATCGCCCAAAGAATCTTCACAGTCATCCACTGGAGTAGCTCCGATCTCTAATTTCATTGTTGCATCACTGACGAATTGGGAATTAGGAATCTCCGGTGAACAAGGTGCCGTGACTATTGGATCCACCGGAACTGTAGCGTCGATGTGAATATCTTCCATTGTGAAATCGATGCGGTTTCTTGTAAGCCCAGACAAAAAAAAATTGATTCTCTTTTCTCGAAGATGAAGAAATTGAAAGGCTTAATGCAAAGAAAGACAGAGAAAGGCGTGACCGGAGGAATATTTGATTTTTTTCCTTTTCCGGGTTTCGTTTTTAAAATTTGAATCTTTGAGACAACCGTTAAGAGATTTTTAGTGTTACCGTTAACGATGAACAAACCCCGTAACGTTGTATATGGGCCTCAACTTTTTTTTAATAGTGGGCCAGCGTCCGTATTAACTTTAACCCAAACCGAAAAAATCAGACCGGTGAAAATCTAAAATGATAACGTAAACCGGTATTGGACTGGTTTCTTGAGTTTTCAGAGAGTGACGTAAGCCTTTCTACTTTTAAGCATTTTTACCGTTGGGTTAATTATTGTGTTTATAGAGTCTGACATTGCATTTCTCTGAAATTAATTTTCGTTATTACGATTAGGATACTGATTTAAGAGATATATAACTTATGGAAAATTTGAAGAAGCAGATCAAACAAAACACTACACTAGATTCTGAGAACAGCTAGTTTTCAAAACCAGTCACAAAAAAGGCTTGTAGTTTACGATAATGGTAGGTTAACACAAAACGAAACAACTAAAAGTAGTTGTAAAACGCAATCATTGATCAGCAAGGATTGACAAGATCAAAGACATCGCTGTGCGGGTTTGCTCAGGACTCCCAGAGATTAAGACCGTCGCTTCGACTCCTATAGAACCTATCAACTTCATTTGCATTTTTGTCCGTCGCTTCGACTTCACATCCACTTCCGCTCCTGAAATCTTTTGGTTTGCAAAGAACCTATCAACTTCATTTGCATTTTTGTCTAGCATCTAAAATAAGAGAAGGTATGATTTTAGGTACCTGTTGTAGATTATCCAGACCAGTACCATCTCTACCATAGAGTGAAACAAGAGCATCTTTCTCGACGGCTAACTCCAAGCTAACGTTTCTCAAAAATACACCATTACTTCTTCTGCTTCAAAAAGAAAAACCACAAGAAATACTCAAGTTTTATTTCCACAATGTTAACAAAATGGATTCACTGTTGCTGGCAAGAACAGACCTTGGTGGTAAAGAAGAGACATCTCCATTGGTAGAAATTTGAAGCTGTTTCATTCCCTGTGTCAAGTCATTCTCAACCAAACTTTCTTTGACTTCATCAACCTCTTTAAGGACCTCAGTGTGCATTAAATAATCGAGTGACTTCATTAGTTCTGCACCGCTTTTGACCATCTTCACGTCTTGATCACTATCAGATACTGAGAGAGAATCACCTCTGCTTGTGTTCTGCGGATTTGGTTGAATTAGATGGAAGCAATTAAACTCTAGCTTACGGGATATTATAAACACACTTACTTGTTGTGATTGTTGCCGATTATATATCTGGCTTGTTCCTGCACTTTCATATGGATTTATAACTCGAGCTCTCATTTCTTCAAGAACCTCCTTTGGCAATAGGTTTTCCCGTAATTTAGAAGAAACATGAGACAAGGCCTTCTGTACATGACTATACTCTCCCTTAATCTAAACACAATCAAAGAGTCAAAAGGAGCAAATCTCGGTTAATTGGCGCAACTTTCACATCTCTAAAGGCAAAAGACTTACACTGACTACAAGGAAACACACGCTTAGGCTTACCTCAAACACCATTTCATTTTCTGAGAAACAGTCTAGAATCTGGTCACGTACTGGAATGTGTACATCAGCACCAGTTGCTATGATTGCTTCTCTGTCTCCAATTAAGCCATTAGCAAACTGCGATAGAACCAATAGCTTAGCTTTCACTAAAGCGCCATTGTGCAATCCAGGAATAAGACCTTTCTCAGCATCAATCTCAATAGATCTTGCAAAGACAAGAGCTAGAGCATTTTGTGCATGAGAGTACCGTGACTCAAGGTTCTAGAAAAAAACACAAACCAAATATGATTGCATTCATCAGATAAAACATGTAGCAGCAAGTAGCAGGAGAATAAAACCTTACCTCACGAGCAGAAATGGTAACAACTCGTTCACCAGATACTTTCAATGGAGCACCAATAGAAATAGAAGCACCTGTTTCATTCTGCAAAGCTCTAATAAGAGTTCCTTGTTTCCCAATAATGCCTCCAGCTGCAACACTAGTGCAGATTATCTTATACACAACCTTTCGCACTGTATCTTTCGAATCTTGAAAACTGTTTCTTTCTTTATAAGGTGATGGTAAATGTCGATACGAAGACACAGCAGTTTCTGAAGCCTCAGGCAATGAAGAAGAACGCAGATTCGGGAAAAAATCGGAATGTGGATCCTCAGAGTTTCCATCTATAGATGACTCATAAGGTTTGCTACAAAGTGGCGGTGGATAGCCATTTAAAGGTGGACAATTTTGAAGACAAGTTGATACCATAACTAATGCCTTCTTCACAGCCAAAACATCTCCAGTAATCTTCACAAAATCAAAAACCATAACAAATTTATCAAACTGTTCAAAAACTATAAAAATCCAGACTTTGAAATCCACAGAACATAGAAACATACCTGAATGAGTTCATCAGTGTTAGTGCCACAAATCGGAGGAGGCAAAACCCTAATCATGGCACCAGAATTTCTCCGCATCCATTCAACATTCTTCCCACCTAATCCCAAAACAGCTCCAATTTGATTCCGATCAGCCAAAATCCCACAATAAGCTTCTTCATCGTCATCACCATCAACGATTCCGCCGCTATCTTTCGCCGCTAAAACCACCCATGATCTCTCCAAAACCCTAATTAACGCCGTCTGAGAATCAGAAACCTCACACGTCACCCAATCCTCGTGTTCCCCGCCGGAGAAATCTCCGACTCTATCAGTCAATAAAATGCTTTTGTTAACTGATGTTGAACCGACGATGAAAACCACCCAATGATCTGAGCCGTTAACCGGAGACTTGCAATGAATTTTGGTTCCAGTTTCACGACGGAGCTTTGAAACAACGTAACCGTTCGAACCGATAATGCCACCGATGACTGACGCGTGGCAGACTACTCGTAACGCTACCTCATCTGGTAACACGTGGATCATTGGACGACGTTGTGGTCGTCGATTTTGAGATGATACGGTGGTGGTTACTACTCCACGGCGGTTATTCATGACGGCGCAATTTAACAGTGTTTTTTTCCAGACAAGTCACGGTGAAGTAGTAAGCGGGAACGACAAAAGAAGAAACAAAAGCTAAGACTAGTTTTGACTTAATAAGTAAGAAATTAAAAACACGATTTGATTAGAAACGCGTGAATTTATCTAATCACCATGATTTTCGCAGAGATTTTGTATCGGTGTGGTTTTAGAAAAGGAAAGGTTAACGGAAGAAAAATTGAACAAATCTTAATTTTTGCGAATCATTCATCATCTAGAATGTTCACTTGGGCGATTGTATTTAAGCGTTTCAAACGCAAAGGCAAACGCTAAGTGTTTGTCAGCGTTTCGGTCTTTCCAGCGTGTCATTAGTCCAATGGAAATGTAACCAACAATAATAACTTTTTTAAGAAATTGGTGCATTAAATTAAGACTATTAATGCTTCTTGTAGTTTTGACAATAGGTTTTGACTTTTTTTTTTAAGTTTTGACTTTTTTTTTGTTTTTTGATTTTGGTGTGGAGGAGTTTAGGTTTTTAGAACAAATCTTTAATGGCGTTTAAAAAAGATTTCGGTTTTTGGTTTTAATCTATTTGTAAAATAAAGAAGAATATATATATATATATAATAAATAAAAAACGTACAATAACTTTCCAAGAAAATTCATAGTAATATTTTGTAGTTTTTGGCTTTTGTGCAAAATTTTGAATGGATAATAAACTAGTCTTGTCAGACGTTTTAAGTGTAACGGTTTACGAACTTTACGTTTTGAAATGTGTCTTAGCATCTGGGTTTCGATCCGTTAATTCTCCATGTGTGAGGATTTCAGGTTAATGGACCGATCCGTTATACTCCATTAAAAATTTGATCTTTAAAATTCAAAAACCAAGAAAAAAAAAATTGTAGAATCTACAAGGCTTTAGAAGCAAAAATCTAAAGAATAAAAAATAATCTTAGATGGTAGAAGCTCATGATCGGAGCCCATAAAAATAATCCAATAGAAGAGCTGGCCAAGCTAGAAGAAAGAGTAGTATATAAACCCCAAAGTTCTTAGAAAGTAATACTATTTTACTACTTTGTTGAGCTATAAATATGGACATTAAACCATGGTCAAGGTCAGAATAAAAAATAAAAATTAAACTATATCTCTAACTAAAAATATGACAATTTAAATTAGATCATCACTATCCCTAATTTTTTTTTAAAAAAGGAAATTTAAACTAGCAATGAAAAAATAAATTAAATCATGACATATACTGTAATTTAATTGATTATCAATTGACACGTGATCCGGTTAATTAGAGAGTTTTAAACTTTATTAGATAAGATTTGCATTAAAAGCTACAATTAAATATGTAATAATCTAAAAACTATAGAAAACTACTTAAATACAAAAAAGAAAATATGTAAAATTTAGCAAACAATGTGCATGCATCTTGTTATTATACCAAAAAGACAAAAGGAAAAAAGTTCTAAAGCTTGACCCCCCCCCCACGTTACTTTTTTTTTTTGGGTGTGTTCTAGTTGTAACTATTAAAAGGGAAGTTTGACATTACGAATAAATCTACTCTTGTCCTTGTTCTTTTTTTTTTTTTTTTGTCTTTCGTGTTCTCTGTTGCACCATCGATGGAGCAAAATCATCCCAAGGATAAGGCTTATCTCTCATCCGTCATCCCAAAGCGTATCAAGCTCTTCGAAGAAATCCAAGCCAAGCAGCTCGAGCAGATTCAGTCTTGTCCACATGACCCGATCAAGTAAATACGATGCTTATATATGATCGTTCATATAGAAACCATTATAATTTGTTTAACTTCAAAATAATTTCTGGTTTTTTTGTTTTGACTACTTAGGATTACTCTTCTCCCAGATGGTATTGAGAAAGAAGGTAAGAGATGGGAGACAACTCCAATGGACATGGCATTGCAGATTTCTAAGAGTTTGGCAAAGTCCGCGCTGATTTCTTCTGTTAATCATATCCTATGGGACATGAATAGGCCCTTGGAAGGTGATTGTTCACTAGAGATTTTCAAATTTGATAGCAACCAAGGCCGTGATACTCTATGGCATTCTAGTGCTCACGTTCTTGGTCAGACTCTTGAGCAAGAGTATGGATGTAAACTATGCATTGGACCCTGCACAACTAGAGATGAAGTAAGACTTAATTAAGATATGTTCTTTTTTTTTGTTTGTCCCTTATATTTCTTAAGAATATAAAAAACAAAGGAGGAATCCATATTCTTTGGTTCTTGGTATGTTTAGTAATAGATTGTTATTGTAGGGCTTCTATTACGATGCGTTTTATTATAACGATCTAGGCTTAAGCGAGAATCATTTTCCAAACATCGAAGCCGGTGCTGCAAAAGCTGCTCGGGTATTGCTTCTTCTTCTTCTATAGTATTTTTGATCAATTAGATTAGAGCTTCCTTAAAGAAGATGTTGTAATATGTTTTATCACATCACAGGAAGGACAACCATTCGAAAGAATTGAAGTTACCAAGGATCAAGCACTTGAGATGTTTTCTGATAATAATTTTAAGGTTGAGTGATGATAATAATGATGCTGCCTTTAAAATCCACATTTGTTTCTGTCTTGGTTGACTTAAGAAATTTATTTGTTTGGATTAGTTACTCTGCTATAGGTTGAAATCATCAATGACTTGCCTGAGGACAAGACCATTACAGTCTACAGATGTGGACTTTTGGTTGATTTGTGTTGTGGACCACATATACCAAACACTTCCTTTGTGAAAGCTTTCAAGTGTTTAAAGGTGAAAATTGCTACTCTTATTTCTAAAAAGCTACAACAATCATTGATTTTTATTTTTCTTGTGCTTACGTACCAAGCTTATTCTTTTTTTTTTTATGTATATATCAGGCTTCATCAGTTTATTGGAGAGGTGACAGAGAACGCGAGAGCTTACAGAGAGTTTATGGTATATCTTATCCAGATGATAAGCAACTTAAGGTATATACTTATACTCTATTATACTTGGTAAACATAATTTTAAAATCTTTTTCCTGACGTTGTATTATATTGTCTTTGCTGTTACAGGATTATGTTAAGTCTATAGAAGAAGCGAAGAAATATGATCATAGAGTATTGGGAAAACTGCAAAAGCTATTCTATTCTCATCCACTCAGGTTCTGTGCATTGCTAATATATATACAATGTTGTGTTAATTTGTTTAGTCCCTCTTCATTTTTGTTTCTTGAAACTAATAATATATGTAAAAATTTCAGTCCTGGGAGCTGGATCTTCCCTAAACATGGTAAAAGAGTATATAACAAGTTGGTAGAGTTCATTAAGAAAGAATACAACAAAAGGGGTTACGACGAGGTTTTTTTCTCTAATTACTCTTTAATATTGATGATTGAGAGAGTAGAGGAGGAGATTGATGCTAAAAAATTTAATCTTGATTATTGGGCAGGTTGGGTCACCAGATATATTCAATATGGATCTCTGGAATATATCTGGACATGCTGCAAAATACAAGGAAAATATGTTTACCTTAGATGTAAGCTTAGCATAGTCTTCTTGATTTTGTTACTATAGCTTCCAAGATTGCTAATTATATATAGGTAAAAGTGAAATGAAATTACTTTCTTTATTCTTCTTTTTGTGTAGATTGAGAAACAAGAATTTGGGCTTAAACCTATGAATTGCCCTGGTCATTGCTTGATGTTCCAACTAGAAGGTCGCTCATATAAAGGTTTAGCCTCTGTTTCTTTAGTGCAGTTTAAAAATAGATCTAAGAATTTGTTCCTTGTGACTTAATTGATTTGTAAAGTATTATCATTTATCTTTGGTAACACCATTCTTTTTACGGTATGGAAATGTAGAATTACCCATTAGAATGGCTGATTTTGGAGTGTTACATCGAAACGAGGCAAGTGCAGCACTTAGTGGAATGACCCGTGTTCGACACTTCGCACAAGTATTTTTGCATCTTTTATGACTTTTCTTGTGATTAAAATGTTGCCAAAAAGTTTTTTAAGTAACATCATCATACTTGTTTTCAGGATGATGCACACATATTCTGTAGAGTGGATCAGGTTTGTTGATATTTGTTTCTTATATAGCAACGTTGGAGCTCCTAATCCTTCCTAGCTTCTTGTTAGAAATATTCTTTTATCTATTTGCAGATTGGAGAAGAAGTGAAGCATGTGTTGGATTTCATTGACTATGCTTACAAAATATTTGGTTTTACCTATGAGCTAAAGCTTTCAACGGTATGATATATATTTTCATATTTCTTCTACCAAGTCTTATACACTTTGTGCGATAACATTGTTATTTTTCAATTTCAGAGGCCAGAGAAGTATCTTGGAGATTTGGAAACATGGGATAAAGCTGAAGAAGCACTTAAAAGTTCGCTAAAAGAATTTGGAAAACCATTCCTTGTGTGTATACTACTTCTGATGTTTCTTCTACTCAAAGTTTTATTATTCATTCTAAAGTTGTGATGTTTTATGCAGTTGAACGAAGGAGACGGCGCATTTTATGGTCCAAAGATAGACATAACAGTTTCTGATGCAATGAAAAGAAAATTTTAGTGTGCTACTATACAGGTTTGGCTCACAAACTCTTTTAGTTGTTTTATCTTTTTCTCTTGCTATAAGAGTTTGTTTGCTTTCGTATCAGCTTGATTTTCAACTTCCGGCTCGCTTCAAACTGGAATACTCAGCTAAGGAGGAAGGAAAGAGGGAGAGACCAGTGATGATACATAGAGCAGTGTTGGGATCTGTTGAGCGTATGTTTGCAATATTGTTGGAGCATTACAAAGGAAAATGGCCATTCTGGCTTAGTCCGCGCCAGGCTATAGTTTGCTCTGTATCAAAAGATTATTGTTCCTATGCACAAGAGGTTTTTTTTTACATTCTTTTTTTATGAATGAACTCACACTTGCAATTCTTGAAATGTCTAATCTCTTGTCGTTTTTGTTTTTGTTTTTGTTTGCGTGTATATATTACAACAGGTTAAGAAACAAAATGACAAGGTCTTAGAGCCATAAATATGTTTGTAGACCACAACTTCAAATCACCAAATCGTATACCTTAGGTTAGTTATTTCATTATAAAATAAATTCGTGTTTTCTTGGTAGAGAAAGATTATGCATAGTTAATAGTATTTACGAGAGTGATGATTTTATTTTGTGTGTGTGTGTAGGTGGCAGAAGCTCGGGCTGCACCGTACAACTACATATTGGTCGTAGGTCACAAAGAGGCTACAACCAAACAGGTTAGAGGGTTCTTCTTTTGGCTCACGGTTCCTATGTGGCTTTGACCATCGAGCCTCTTAGTCTTAGACATTGATTGATCTTTTCGTTTTTGTTGGGATTGAAACATTTTCAGGTGACTGATCGGCTCAGAGAGGATCCTCCAGGTCGTAAAGACTTGCCGGAGATGAGCATCAACGATTTGTTGGATGAGTTTAAGTTCAAGATTGCCAACTTTCTTTGAGATCCATTAATGTTTATGAGTTCAAAAATCATATTTCTGTTATGATGAACTTATTAGCTTTTATAATGTTTATTTTCGTTAAACCAAGACATATTTGGAATGAAATGTGTTGAAAATTAACCATTTAGAAAAATAAAATATAGACTTTTGGGACAGTGTTATCAAAGTAAAATTAATTAATTTAACACTTTCATTTTTTTTTGTCATCATAAAACTTGACCATTTCAAAACATTATATTATTCATTTGATCATCGTTACATCATTTGATCAAATTCGATTAATATAAATTCATTTTAACGATGAGCAACGAGATAATCCAAGAAAGAATCAACATAACGATCTTGCCTATCCATGTCTCCAAACACTCCCTTCATATCTTTCACGTTCTCTCTATAAACCTTTCCTTCATCTTCTTCCATTACCAATTTCAAAGATTTGGCAACACTTTCTTTAGTAAATAAACCTTCTGAATCATCCCGAGGGATCATATCCAGTTTTCTTCTCTTCCACTACTCTTGCATTCAATCCTTGGTCATACAAAAAAACCAGCATCGCCATCGGTTTACCAAACCGGATAGCTTCAATTATCGTTCCCCAACCAGGATGAGTCAGAACCAAACCAATCGAATCGTGGCTCAATATCCTCAATTGCTCAGCCCAACCTCTCCACACCATCCCTCTATCGGCTGTGCGCTCTTCGAATCCTTCGGGAAGCTCGACTGGTTCGGTATCCCATGGACCACGGTGAGTCTTTAACACCCAAAAGAAAGGTAAACCGGAAAGCTCTAAACCAAGAGCAATCTCATTTAACTCCGTTTGACTTGGTTTAGCTTCTGAACCAAAAGCTACGTAAACCACGGAGTTAGTTTTCTGTAAGTCTAACCACTTTTTAATAGACAGCCACGTGTCGGTATCTTCAAACTTTTCTTCTTTCGGAGGTAAAACTCCCACCGGTATAACCGGTTTCCAGTGAAGATCTTGTAGAAGTCCTAACCACTCTGCTTCGTACTCGTAACAGCTTCGTACGGCGATGACATCACAACCGTCGAGTACGCCGCCGAAACGGTGGATGTCAGGGACATTCCCTTCGGTGGGCTCCATCATGAATCCATTAAATATGACCCGGCATTCGAATAACCGGAAAGCTACCGGAGTTTCAAATGGAACCCACTTAGGTGGAGTAAGAAAGTCCTCCGGCGAAGTACGGTACTCTTCGAATCCCGGCGGTTTCATAATCCCAAGAGTAGCTCCGGTAAAAGCGCTGAAGAATCCAGTTTTGATTCCAAGGCGGCGAGAGATTGGAGGGAGCCAATAAGGCGCGAAATCTTGGAGAATCCAATCAGGTTTCGAAGATTCAAGAAACTTCGTCACCGGAATTTGTAAACCGTCGAAAGCTATTTTAAAATAAGGAATCAGATCGAAAGGTACGTCAGTGGTGGCTTCAGCGTCCTCCGGGAGTTTGTTGTGGCCGGAAAATGGGAGCTTGACGAAGTTGATGGCGGAGGAGAGATTCTCCGGCAAACGTTGGAGGAGACGATCGATGTTACGAGGAGTGGAGATGAAAGAGACGTTGTGACCTTTCTGAACCATAAGCTTAGAGAGCTCCAAGTATGGAACCATATGGCCGAAGGCTAACCATGGAAACATTGCCACGTGGAGCTTAGCTCCATTATTGTCTTCGAAGTTTGTCATTGTGAAATATCAGTTCATCGGCGATTGGTTATGTAAGTTTTATAGAAACTAGACGATGGTCGATGGGATATGGTTGACCGTTGACCATTGACCTAAACCCCATCACGTAAATGATTCACGTTGTTTTTTTTTCCAACATGTATTATTAATTTATTAGTCGGTAGGAATCCGATTGATGCATGATATATTTTAAAATGTGAGGAAAAGTATAAGTGAAAGACGCGTTTTACTCCATAATTTAAACCAAGTTTTTGAAATGATACGCGAGTAAATAAAATAATTGTATAAACATTAGCTAGCTTTTTGCATATTTAATTGTATCCGAGTTAACTGTGTACTCCTAATCTAAGATTCGTTTGTTTAATTTTGAATTTAATCGTTTATGGATTATTAGCTTTTTGCATATTTTATTTGGTTGCTTGGTTATTGGCATCTTGCTTGTTAATTTAGTTTCAATTGTTAAGAAAAACCAAAATAGTTTTGTTTGCTTATAGTTGGATAAATAATTGGTGTATTTTAATGAAATTTTTCCAAATAAAAATATGAATTTTGGGACAGTGTTATCAAATAAAATTAATTAATTTAAAACTTTAATTTGTCATAATACTTGACCAGTTCGAAACATCACTTGATCAAATTCAATTATTATAGATATCATAAATTCATTTTAATTGACCCTCTTATAAATCAAGACTTCATGCTCAAAATTAACGATGAACAACGAGATAATCCCCAAAAAAATCAACATAACAATCTTGCTTATCCATATCTTCAAACACTAATAGAGTGGCGGAAGCTATGAACAAACGTGTCACGAGATCTCTAAAAAATCTGATGACAATCTTGTGTCTTGACGGAATCAAGAGAGTTGATAACGTCAATAGGTCGAGAGGGATTGACACAAGCTCTTGTGGAGTTTTTTTTTTTTGGTTTTTATTGATTTTTCAATAACAAAGATGATTCTTACAAAGTCCTAAAAATCTCTATTTTATAGTAACAAAACCCAGAGACTTAACGTAAACATTATCTCTAAGACAAGAAAAACGAAAACAAAAACTTGAAACAAAAGCTAAAATAAAACACCAAACGTAATGGACAAGTTAAAGCCCAACTTGAGTCCATCTAACACCAAACCGTCCTTCTATGCGTTGCATCAAACACTCCCTTCATATCTTTCACATTCTCTCTATAAACCTTTCCTTTGTCATTTTCCATTGCCAATTTCAGAGATTTGGCAACACTCTCTCTAGTAAAGAAACTTTCTGAGTCATCCCGAAGGATAATATATCCAATTTTCTTCTCCTCAACTACTCTTTCATTGAATCCTTGATCGTTCAAGAAGACAGCATCACCATCGGTTTACCAAACCGGATAGATTTGATTATTGTACTCCAACTAGGATGAGTCAGAACCAAAACCAATCGAATCGTGGCTCAATATCCTCAATTGCTCAACCCAACCTCTCAATATTGTTGGAGCATTACAAAGAAAAATGGTCCTTCTGGCTCAGTCTGCGCCAAGCCATAGTTTGCTCTATATATATCAAAAGATTATTGTTCCTATGCACAAGAGGTTCTTTTTACATTCTTTATTTATGAATGAACTCTCACTTGCAATTCTTGAAATGTCTAATCTCTTGTCGTTTTTGTTTTTGTTTTTGTTTGCGTGTATATATAACAACAGGTAAAAAAAAAAAATTCATGAAGCTGGCTACTATATATGTTGATGTTGATGAAATTGACAGCAAAATCAGTAAAAATGTTAGTTTTTATTCCAAATGACAAGGTCTTTGAGCCATATGTTAAACAAGTGAGGTTTTTGTAAACCAAATTAGGCCATAAATATTTTACATCTTGACTTGAAATTAGTGTCAACTACAAGTTTAAATGACCAAATCTTATACCTTAGGCTAGTTATTTCATTATACAATAAATTCATTTTTTCTTGGTAGAGAAAGATTATGCATAGTTTAATTTATTGCGTTTAAGAGAGTGATGATTTTATTGTGTGTGTGTGTGTAGGTGGCAGAAGCTCGGGAAGCACCGTACAACTACATACTGGTCGTAGGTTACAAAGAGGCTACAACAACCATACGATTTGTTGGATGAATTCAAGTTCAAGATCGCAACCTTTCTTTGAGATCCAATGTTTGTGTTCAAAATTCATTTTTCTGTTGATTTGCTGAATGAGTTAAGATTTGTTAAATGTATTGTTTTTACGGCCAATTCTTGAAATGGACTTTTCACAATGTTTTTAATTTTTTAAAATGTTATTTTTCGTTAAACCAAAACATATAGACTTTTGGGACAGTGTTATCAAATAAAATTTGTTGTCATCATAAAACTAGACCATTTCAAAATATCATATTATTCATTTGATCATCGTTACATCACTTGATCAAATTTGATTATTATAAATATCATAAATGCATTTTAATTGACCCTTTAACAGATCAAGACTCAATGCTCAAAGCTAACGATGAGCAACGAGATAATCAAAGAAAGAATCAACATAACGATCTTGCCTATCCATGTCTCCAAACACTCCCTTCATGTCTTTCACGTTTTCTTTATAAACCTTTCCTTCGTCAGTTTCCATTACCAATTTCAGAGATTTGGCAACACTTTCTCTAGTAAAGAAACCTTCTGAATCATCTCGAGGGATCATATATCCAATTTTCTTTTCTTCCACTACTCTTGCATTCAATCCTTGGTCATACATAAAAACCAGCATCGCCATCGGTTTACCAAACCAGATAGCTTCAATTAACGTTCCCCATCCGGGATGAGTCAGAACCAAACCAATCGAATCGTGACTCAATATTCTCAATTGCTCAACCCAACCTCTCCACACCATCCCTCTATCTGCTGTACGCTCTTCGAACCCTTCGGGAAGCTCGACCGGTTCGGTATCCCATGGACCACGTCGAGTCTTTAACACCCAGAAGAAAGGTAAACCGGAAAGCTCTAAACCAAGAGCGATCTCATTTAACTCTGTCTGACTCGGTTTAGCTTCTGAACCAAAAGCTACATAAACCACAGAGTTAGTTTTCCGTGAGTCCAACCACTTTTTAATAGACAGCCACGTGTCGGTATCTTCAAACTTTTCTTCTTTCGGAGGTAAAACTCCCACCGGTATAACCGGTTTCCGGTGAAGGTCTTGTATAAGTCCTAACCACTCTGCTTCGTACTCGTAGCAGCTCCGTACGGCAATGACATCACAACCGTCGAGTACGCCACGGATACGGTGGACGTCGGGGACATTTCCTTCCGTGGGCTCCATCATGAATCCATTAAATATGTACCGACATTCGAATAACCGGAAAGCTACCGGAGTTTCGAATGGAACCCATTTAGGTGGAGTAAGAAAATCCTTCGGCGAAGTACGGTACTCTTCGAATCCCGGCGGTTTTAAAATCCCAAGAGTAGCTCCGTTAAAAGCGCTGAAGAATCCGGTTTTGATTCCAAGGCGGCGACAAACTGGAGGAAGCCAATAAGGCGCGAAATCTTGGAGAATCCAATCAGGTTTCGAAGATTCAAGAAACTTCGTCACCGGAATTTGTAAACCGTCGAAAGCTATTTTAAAATAAGGAATCAGATCGAAAGGTACGTCAGTGGTGGCTTCAGCGTCCTCCGGGAGTTTGTTGTGGCCGGAAAATGGGAGCTTGACGAAGTTGATGGCGGAGGAGAGATTCTCCGGCCAACGTGGGAGGAGACGATCGATGTTACGAGCAGTGGAGATGAAAGAGACGGTGTGACCCTTTTGAACCATGAGCTTAGAGAGCTCCAAGTATGGAACCATATGGCCGAAGGCTAACCATGGAAACATTGCCACGTGGAGCTTGGTTGCACTTCCATCTCCATTGTTGTCTTGAAAGTTTGCCATTGTGTGATATGTCGACTATAGATGAGCGACTCTAGTTTTCTTTTATAGACAGAAAATAGAAAGAGCGAAGATATTTACGACCTCCTTCGGACAAGGGCACTGTTACGGTAGGTACATTAATGTTTAAAACATATGTTGTCTGGAAAATATGTTGTTGTAATGAAAATGTTAATAAAAGATTGGCTCCATGTTCCGATGTTCGTCCTTGAAAACTTGAAGTGAAGTGGGCTCAACAAAATTAGGTAGTTCAAACTACACACCTAGAGAGTAATGATCTTGAGCTGTTAATAACTCCTACAACTATAGAATCAAGCTACGAAGGAAATGCTCGGGTGATGAGTATATGCGAAACTGTTTTTTTTTGGGACTCATTTGACATTTTAATTTTATAAATTTTAGCGTTTATATTTCATATTTAAAAAAAAAACAAAAAAACAAATAGTAAGTGCCATAATCTTTTGATCATACAACCAGTAAATAAAACCTAAAAGCAAAAAAAAAATCAGTTTTAAAAGAATATAAAATAAGATTGGTTTACGGGCACAAACATGGAGTGGTCAGTAGAATAAAGTAAAAAACATACAGTAAAACCTTTATAAATTAATAATATCAGAACTTTGATATTTTATTAATTTATCGTGATATTAATTTAAAGAATTTTCTTTTAAACAATATTTATCATACAAAATTTAATCATAAATTTTTTAAAATGCACAACTTTAAACAATATAAATCACATAATAGTAATATTTTGTAAACTATCAATATTAAAATTTTATTTTGGACAAATTGTATTTTGAAATAAATAGTCACAAATTAAATTTGACTTTACAAGACTCATTTTGATGATGCAATGTGAATGAATTTAGATGAGTTTACTACAAATGTTTGTAAACTATTCACAAATTTTTTTTGAAGTTTCATAAAACATAGCACCAACAAATGTGATTTAAAACAAAAACATGTAAGGAAAATTAGAAAATTCAAATATAAGAAAATAACATATATTTATCTTAGATATATTGTGTATATTCATATAATTATTAATTTATGATATTATTGGAACCATATATTTACAAGAGGATCTCTAAAAAACTAATATCTTATTATCTTGTCAAATTTTGCTAATTTTTACATTGATCTGACTCCGAATAGGAGAATTTTATTATTTTATAGTATTTATTAATTTATTGAATATTAATTTATAGAGGTATGTTGTTGGTAAGATGTGTGGTTGTAATCAAAATGTAACTCGTAAGTCGAATAAAGTTAAAAACATAAGTTGTTGGTAAGATGTGTGCTTATAATGAAAACGTTAACTTCTAAGTCCTAACGTTTTATTCTATTTTATTTTGTCAGCAACTAATTTACAGAAAGGCAGAGCTCAACAAGAAGTGGTAGAATCTAGAAGGTGAATATGAACAAATAAATATAAAGATGCGCCATAAGTGTTTTTTTCTATATGAAAAGGCTCGTGTGATTTGGTTTCGTATGGAACAGAGGAGAGAAATATATAGAGCCCAAAATAATAAAAATTTAGAGTATGGAACTGCGGGTAATCGAACCCTGTGCCTCTCGCATGCGAAGCGAGCGCTCTACCATATGAGCTACAATCCCAATTGACATATCTTGGTCAATAAACAATTTAATTAATTAAATAAATTGCGTTTCACGATCCGTCAAAAGGAAAAGAGTCAAAATCGTACACTTGTTTCTTCCAATTTCTTCAAGACTTGTGAATCGATATGGCGAATGATGAAACGATACTCGATCAGCTAAAGAAAGAGATTCCAGTGGATGAGGAAGAATCTCTAGTTTTGAATGGAAACTCAAGCGTCGGTCTCGTCATCGTTGACGTTGTTAATGGCTTCTGCACCGTTGGCTCCGGCAATATGGTTTATACAATCTTTAATCTTTTCACTTGATATGTTCTAATTGATATTTTCACTTGATATGTTCTAATTTTTTTTTTTTTGGTTTATTAATGTCTTCCAAGTGTTTGTGATATTGCTTCAGTGAAGTTTTTTTTTGTCTTGTGATTCTGTAGGCTCCTACAAAGCATAATGAACAGATATCGATCATGGTGGATGAAACTGCAAAGCTTGCTAGAGAATTCTGCAATCGGAAATGGCCGGTTTTTGCATTGCTTGACTCTCATCATCCAGATATTCCGGAGAATCCTTATCCTCCTCATTGTATTATAGGAACTGAAGAATCAGAACTTGTTCCTGGTATTCTAGCTTTGTCAATGTCTTGTTTTAGATTCTATATTTTCTATCACTAGTGAAGACTGTTTCTTGATTTCTTCTTCTGATTATAATGAATCAGCTCTGAAGTGGCTTGAAAGTGAGAGTTGTGTTACTCTTAGGCGAAAATATTGCATTAATGGGTTTGTGGGTTCGATGGAGAAAGATGGTTCTAATGTTTTTGTGGATTGGGTTAAAGAAAAACAGATCAAAGTCGTAAGTTTTTGTTATAATTATGATCAGTACAAGTTTAATGCTTTTAGGCATATATCTTAAACTTAATTGAACATCACTTTTGTTTTTGGGGATATGAAGATTGTGGTTGTAGGTATCTGTACAGACATATGTGTGTTTGATTTTGTGGCTACTACACTCTCTGCTCGAAATCATAGTGTTCTTCCTCCTCTAGAAGATGTGGTGGTGTACTCCCGTGGCTGTGCTACTTTTGACCTTCCTGTTCATGATGCAAAAGACATCAAAGGCGCTCAGGCTCATCCTCAGGTATTACTTACTCTGGTGAAAAGTTCAATGCTTCTGAAATTAGCATTATTAGTTTATTTTGTTCTGGTGACTTAACACATTTGAATCAGTTCATCTTCTTATTCTTCTGTTGTGTTTCTTTGTTATCAGAAACTGATGCACCATGTAGGTCTATACATGGCTAAAGGAAGAGGTGCTAAGGTAGTCTCTGAAATTTCTTTTGAGACTTGAAAAACTATCTCGTTAGAAAATCTACCTTTCTTGATCTCAGGTATACAGTAAATTGTTATTTTTTCTTGTATATTGTTCATGAAGCTTTTCTATGAAGATCAGCTTTTGGTAACTGTTTCAGAATAACAAATCATTTTATTTCTCATCTGTTCTAAATGAAATGTTCTGTCTTGAGGTTTTTGGGAGATAATCATGGCTCTTACAGTCCTAGCATAGTCTCATATGATTGTTGGATAACTATTGTCTATTTTTATGCCATAATGATCATAAAATCACAAACTCTGTTTCCTGTAATGGTTCTGAACATACAAATTTTGATGAAGAAAACGAAAATGTAAAAAGCCTGTAGACATTCCTCTTGCTTCACCAGTTACAAACTGTGAACAATCTACAATACTCAAAAAGGATAACCAACACAAAAAAAACTATTGTTTCAATCTTGCAAACCGAAAAAGAAAAGGAAATTGGGGATAAAAATGGTCAATCTCCCCAGAGAAATACAGGTAAAGAAGACGACGAACGAATCAAATCCTCCATGAATCTGATAAGTTACAGTATATGAATCAATTTAACTCTCTGGATGGTATATAGTATATAATATTTAAATGTTACCTATGTAGAAGCCTTTATCTTTCTATATAGTGAGGGATGCATGCAGGAAAATATTGATGGCTTTGCTCTCTTCGGTTTGGAGCCAAAGATGAATGACCTTAAGGGCACTCTTGAGCGGCTATCTGAATGCTGGAGATCAAGATCAGATCTGTTTTTTGAACCCGTAAGAGCAAATTCCTCGCTCAGCTTTCCTAGAGTCTTGTCAACCTCGAGTTGAAGCGTGGTAATGTGATCTAATCCTGCCTGTAACTCGTCTGCCACTTTGTTATTTTCTTGCTTCATGTTCAACACCTCACCTTGAAATTTAGCAGCTTGATAGCTTGTGAATCTGAAATCATCGTCTTCAGCACTTGACTTCAAGGCTTTTGTTATCTCATCCTGTATGTTACACAACGACTCGAATCTGGATTTCAGTTCCTCTTTCAAAGCTGCACCTTTCTCTAGCCAGAGACCCAGGTCTGTGTTTATTTCCCTCAAGTGTACATAAAGTGGTCGAACATCTGATCTCAGAGCATATTTGGCTGTACTGCTTCCATCTTGCTTTCTTCTTTGCTCGAGCTTTGATATCTCAGATTGTAGATCTTCGATTGAAGTGTCGTAGCTCTGTATCTGTCCAAATGCTGTGCTGAACCTTAACCAAAAATCTAAATTCTCTTCTAAAAGTTCATCAATATTCAACCTGAACTGTTCCTCAACCAGGGACATGTTCTCGTTTTCTGAAGCCATGAATCCGATGGAATAATTGTCATTTGAAAACTGGTTATCCATCAAGTCATTACTGTCTGCAAGACCCTTCTGCAGGAGGCTCATGTTCTCTCTTAGTAGCTTGATCTCATCATCTTTTGTTGCATTCTCTGTCTTCATCTTTGTTTTTGTTTCATCCAAAGTTTTCTTCATATCCTTGTAGTTCCTTAGAATAGTTGTGTACTCTGTAAGCAAATGCTTTTCTCTATTTTCCATTCCCTTCATGAACATCTCTTTCCAATCTGGTTCACCTTCTTCCTCCTTTCGATCCTCTTGTTGTTCGCCATTGACAGCTACATCCGATTCTTTAGAAGATATCGGCTTCTCTGAAACATTATCCGGCACAGAATCTGTCTTGTCAGATACAGCTTGCTTCTCCAAAACATTTTCAAGAACAGAATCTGTCTTTTCAGATGCAGCTTGCTTCTCTGAATCAGAGTCTACTTTTTCAGTAGATACCAAAACAGTTTCTGGATTTTTACTTGGGACGATGATATTTTCTGCTTCTGTTGTCACATCTTGAGTCTGTTCAAAACTTACACTCTGTATGGATTCTTCTATCTTCTCCTCAGCTGTTTCCTTTTGATGTTCCTTTGTCTTTTCACTAACATCTAAATTCATCTTCTCACCTTCCATATTCATCACCAAGTTATTAGACTTACTCTCTGGCTTCACCCCACCAGAGAGGTTATCGAGATTATGACAAGCTTCATCAAAATGTGTCTGCAGATTGCTACTCTTGTCCAAAACATTTCTGTCCAAATCCTGCAATGCCTTTAGTTTCTCCTCCATTTCCTTCAGCTTTTTCCTCAGATCACTCTTGTCATCTGCCAACGTCGTCTTATCGGTTTCAAGAGTACTAATCTGTGTCTGTAAACCGTTGGTCTCGTTTCTTAATCTCTGTATCAAAGCAGTTTGCGATGAAACCGCGCTCTCCAAGCTAATCACTTTGTTCACAAGCTCATCAACTTTCTCAGCCATCTCTGCCCCGCTGAGCGATGAATCCGCACTAGACTCAAAATGTTCTCTAATCTTCTCCTTTACAGATTCCAACTCTTTCTTCTTCTTAGACATCTCTTTCATCTCATGCTCAAACTCTTCTGTTCTTCTAACTTCATCACCATCGTCTTTCGCAATGACACTTTCGTCCCCTAGAAACTGGCTTGCGATAGACCTTAGCTTCTCTTTAGACTCCTTAATCTTCACATGCTCTTCTCTAGCTTCTTCATAAGTCCTCTCTTGCTTCTCCTGCAACTCCACTAGCTTCTCCTGACAAGACTTTATCGCAGTCTCAGTCATCAATCTCCGAGCTTCATCGTCTTCAATCGCAACACTCTCACCAAACTCATCCTGCAAACCACAAATCCTATCTTGTTTCTCCTTAATACTCTTTTCAAACTCCCAATACTTAGACAAACCTTTCTCATAAGAGCTCTTCACAAACTCCTTCTCCGTCTGCAACGTCAAAATCTCTTTCTGCAACTTATCAATCTCCCCCGTCGCCTCGGGCTTGCTCAAACCCGAGCTCTTAACAACCACATTCGTAGAACCGCCTGTATACTTCATAGATTTCCTCGGCTGAAGCTTCTTCGTAGCAATTTTAACTGCGCTTTTCAAGTCTTTCACAGGCAATTTAGGAACATTAGGAACATTAGCACCAGAAAGATTCGATCTTTTAGCGAATTTAGACATGGAATCACCATCATCATCATCCATAGCAAAGTTTGGAACTTGGTCAGGAAAAACAGAAGCAATTGTCGTATTAGCATTTTGAAGCTCTGTTGAAATATGATCATAACGTTCAGCTAAAGCTCTATAAGCCCTATAAGATTCTTCAACAAAGCTAATGAGTTCTGGTCTCTTCTTGTAATACATCTCTGCACGCTTCGCAAACGAATCTCCATCTTCTTGTAAAAGCTTCAACACATATTGTACCTTCTCTTCAATATCTATAAATATTCAAAAACAAAGATCCTTACTTTTAGATTTAGACAAACCTCAAAGATCATAAAGATCTCAACTTTTTTTATAAACCAGACAATCAAACATATGTACATATAAAAACAGAGAGAGATGTTATGACGAGACCTTGAAGGTTTTGTTCGAGCCATTTAGATTGTTTGGTTCGGATATGACTCGCCCACCACCATGAATACGCATTACTCGCAGCTCTTTGAAGCATCGTCGGAAATTATCAATACAAATTTAATCTTTTCATTCAAATTCCTAGAAAACAGAGAGAAAAACAGAGCTTATGTGTATGAACCCTTTTTAATCTCTGTGTGTAGATCTCAATCAGAAAAGAAAAAGGGAAAAAACTTTGGTTAGAAAGAACCACAAAGAAACTAAAAGGTCTATTTTGATTGTAAATCAAAATCAAAATTGAGGAAAGAACGTGCAAATAATTAAGAAATGACTCTGCTTTTTTTTCTGTATCATTCAAGAGAGATCATGGGTGGGAGCAAACCTCGCTCTGCTTTTTAAAGAAAAGATTTTAATTTTCTTTTTAAGACTATTATTATTTACTCAATTAATTTTTTTTTTTGAAACAAATATAATTTTTTTTTTTAAAACAAAATGTAATATACGAATGTCTCTTTACCAAATGTTATAGTGCCAGCGTCGAGGTTCCTGAGAAGTCGGAAGCATTCTCTCCGATTATTCTTTGTATGAAACGTTAGAGAATATGTCAAAACCAGAAATAAAATAATATAATTGATTGACCCTTTAATTAATTTGAGAAAGAATCTCAGAGAATATATACATATTAAGATACAATGGAAAAAAAGGAATGTGAAAATATCGTCTTTGATAAAAAGTTGTAAAGATGTTCAAGGAAGCGAAGCCTTAATCATTAATTAATTGAATCTTAGAGAACCTTTTTGACGGTTTAAGCACAAAATCGGACACGTTTTTGATGAACTGGTCAAAGGTCGGTGTATCTCGGGCCGACCTAAAGCTTCTTTCTTGTCCGAAGGATCTCTTAAACTTCAAATCTCACTCATGGAATATCTCATTTCATCAGACCAAGATGTAGTAGTGCCTTTTTTAAGACACCAAGATTAAGTCATTTAAGAGACTAGGGTTTGATACTTTGATGCCAACAAAACAAGTTTCTACCCAAAAAGAAAAAAAAAAAAAACTAGAGGCATTTCGCACAAAAACGTATAATTATATGATTAAAATGAAAAAATTATAATATTTTACTCATAAAATATATGAAAACTCTTATTAGATGTTGCATCAAGAACTTGATATTTATCTTGATCTCATCTAACCATCGCATAAACTCACACAGATCCACAATACCTCAATTTCAAATTATTTTGTTTTTGGTATTTGGACTTCTAAGATTCAGTCCAGACGCTTAACTCGTGGTGACCTTGTGGCTGAGAAGGTTTTAATGGTTTTGACCTTTTTCTTTTGGCTTTACGGTTTAGGATGTGTCTTCCTAAGATAACAATATAATCATGTAAGGCATAATGCTATTTAAAATATAAAATTGAAACCTCCTTAAAAAGTTGATGAAGTTGGTTTCTTGTCTGGGTAGATAAGATTTTTAAGTTCTTTTTTTTGTTAAAATAGTTTGTCTCTTTGTTTCCTTTGCTCTGGTATAAAATCTTAAACTTAGAAACTCCAAAAACCACAACAAAACTTTTAACCTATACGTGTATTTTTTTTTTCATAAAAACAATCTATTGAATACAAGATCAAAACTAGTTTTTAACGCCATCCGTTTCCACTAAACGGATTAGATCGATAATATTAATTCTACAACTAGATTCAAACCCACGGTACACCGCGGATCAATTGTTTAAATATAAATGTGTTATTTTTGTTTTTTACTAAATATTTGTATTTTATTCTGGTAAGTTAATTTACTATTTTGTGTTTCTTTATGGTTTATAAATATTTTTTTGTTTAACATATATTTATAGTATTTTGTTTTTTTACTGTTTATAATATGCTTCAAACCTATGCCAAATCAATTGTGTTATTTATTCTTATTGAAATAATTTAGAGAAAATCCTACCGAATTAGATATTAAATTAATCTAAATTAAAAAAAATCCTAATTAAATGAAAACCAAAACATGTATCGACATCATCTATCAATACCAAAAAAAAAAACATATACGGAGATTAATCGTTTTTGGTGGTCTCTTATAACTCATGATGTCATACAGTTACATCGTTGTTTTACCATATTGGATTACTAATTAAAAAACAAATTTCATTATATTGATATATATATATATATATTATTTTTAGTGTATATTATATGATTAGTTATTCAATATTTGTCTTAAACCTGTCTATTTTGGGTCGGAAACCTGTCATGTCTAGTACTCGTCAGAAACTTCTTATCCTATAACCAATCCCTGTTATATAATTATCCGTTTTGGATTGATAATTTTAATTTATTTGTATTAAAAATTAATTATTATAAATAGATAGCTCTAGTATTAAATATATATATATATATATATATATATTAGTCAATATTATAAAATTAGTTATCTGTCCATTTTTGGACAAACCCCCCCATCATATCTTGTATCACTCGGAAGCTTTACGTCCCGCAACCAATCTATTTAATATAATTACATATTTTGAATTGATTATTTTAGTCTAACCGGCAAGCAATTGAGTAAGAAGTTACAACAACATATCCGTATACTGATTTTACAAACCTGTTGATCATTATGATGTTTTAAATTATTTTTAATTTCATTTATATCCTTTGTAAAAGAAAAAAAATAGTATATCGTTAGTTGCATTTCATAATAACTACCACATATAAATTATCTTTTAAAATGTACTTCTCAAATTACAATATAAAGATTTCTTATTTTTAAAATCTATGTTGAATTGTTAAAACTAATTTTTCTATATTTTTGGTATATAAAACTAATTTTTAATTTTTATCTAAACAAACGTATTAATATATATTTAATATATTAATTATTTAAATCAAAGATTTTGATGACTTAAGATTTAAACAAAAATATGTCTATGTAAATCAAATATTTAAGAGATTTAATTGCATTGAAAATAAATAATTATTGTTAATGTAATGATTATGAAATATATAAAAGGAAATACAAAATATCTTTGGTTCCTTAAAAAACTTTTTATTTAAAGACATATAATTTGAGTCAATTTCAAAGTTTTCTTTTAAATGGTCCTATTTTCTATATATTTTAAATTTTTATAGAGTTTAAATATTATTAATTTTAAAAAACTTTCATAGAGTTTAAACATTATTAATATTTTATAATTTTTATAGATTTAACTATTATTAATATTTTTAAAAAATTCCAGAGTTTAAATATTTAAAGCTTATAAATTTGAACGCATGGTAAGTGAAGCTTATTGTTCATTCGTATTTGGAATCATTTTGGTCTTTTAATAATATATCTCTGAATCATTGCCTAAATTTCTTAGCCTATGTGGAGTGTAGACCACAATTTTTTTCTTTATCAATTGAATAATATATGTTTGGTTTTAAAAATTTGAATCACATCATATGCAGAAAAAAATCTAAACTTTTTATTAATTATATATATTATATAATCATTCAAAATAACTTGAAAATAAGATCAAACAAAAGTGATAGAAGAATCATAATTCATATTATTAAATTGTAATAATAGATAAAGAAATAATTATGTTTGATTGTAAAGATTTGTAATATTAAATAAAGAAATAAATAATGTTTGGATATAAAACTGAAATTATTTTATGTAAATACTGTTGAAAATCTGTTTGGCAACATATCTACAAATACCTTTTTTTAATAGTATAGAGATAAAGTTTGTTGGCGACAAAACATAAATGCAGTAAGGAGAGATTATATAAGATAAGAGTGAAAATCATACAATGAAAGACTCTCCCTCAGACAAAAGACTTACTACAAACATATGAGATATTTGCACCACAAAAAAAAAAAAAAAAAAAAAAGTAGATATCGTCTTGTTATTACAGAGTTAAAAAGATTTACATTAATCTCCTTACTCCATCAACTTATTTGTTTTGTTCCATCTCTAGCCACCATACGGTAAGCTGCACAATACCAAACACATGCGGTAGCAAAACCGTAAATAAGTAGTGCATTTTTCGCATATAATTTATAAAATAACTTAATATCATATACGATAACTTTGCAAGCTTTTTAAATATATATGTATATATATATATATATTTACAATAAGTAAAATCTTTGCTATTTAAAAAAATAAAATCTGATAAATGAACCAACTTATTTACGATTTTATAATCCATCAAAAATTTTGAAACCAAGATAAGAAAAATGAAACGGTGAATAAATAATTACCCGAGCCGAAGGAAAGTATCGGAACTCTCGGAGTCAACAGGAGCGCCGGTGGAGTTTCCGGCGTTAGTAATGGATTCCGACGAATGTCCTTCCTCGTACACGGCGACGAACTCCGATTCATCACCAACATGCACCTTATTATATATCTATACCGTAACCAAACAAATATTCCAATTTTAACACTAAACCAAAAAAAATATATATATACAAATTGAAGTATAATCGAGACTAATAATATATGTCCACGTACTTGCTTGCCAAGTCTCTCGTTCTCTTCCGTTAGTTGTGTTCCCTGCAAAAATCAAGATTCGAAAAGAGAGAAGACAACAAAAGTTATCAGTAAGTGCTCTATTTGTACTTTGCATTTTGTATTCTTATATGTCATCATCTATCTTGGTTTACATTGAGATCAACTAACTTACGGGATGAGTAACTACTATTGACAAGATCTCTCAACCAAATCAAATCAAACAAGAATTAGATTCATTTCAGTTTCCATATTTCATAATAACCATTAAAAAAAAAAAAAAAAAAAAAAACCGGATGCAATACCACGTACACTCCTACTTCTAGTTTCATGTGTGCTATGTACGACTGTAAAGTCAAACCCTAGGGACTAATTAGCTACTCACTAATCACTTGGTTATTAGATTGAAAGACACTTTTCAACCGCGCTAATCACTTGGTTTAGCCATTTATCTTAAATGATTAAAGACATGTACATGTTTAGAGCTTAGTAATTCATAACTAGAGTTTAAATCTAGTGAGTAGTGAATGTGAATTGTAGACGGAACAAAAAAAAACAAGATCTGTTATAGAAAAAGGGTAGACACATACTTGCTGCCTCAACCGCTTGTTCTCATCCATCAATTCCATTCCCTAAACACCAAAAAAAGGGGAGAAATTTTAACTCTCAAAATAACTAAAATTTAAATGAATCAAGAAGTAAAAGATTAAATGTAATATTTGATTCTTACCTTTCTTTGAAGGTCGCTGATTTCTTTCATAATCTTCTCACTCTGCAAGTAAGTTACATATTTGAAAGCTTAGAGAAATCGTATACATGGTATCATAACGTTACATCTTTAGACATGTAGTGTTGTTAAAAATTAAAACCTTGGTTTCGATCACGCGCGTCAAACCAGCTTCGAGGGCTTTCTCTAGCTGTTGTAGCTCTTCAACATTAAGTCCTTGAAGTTCCTCTCCTCTCATTTGCCTATATATGATCATATATACACTATATAGTTAGAAAACGATAATTACTTCAATATTCATAGACTATATAGTGTACCTTAGTCGGTGGCTTTTGTCCGCAATTTCTTTGCTCAACCGAGCGTGATCACTGTTCTCAACCAACTAAAAAATAAACATTGTGTTAAGCTCATAATCAAATCCGTAATATCTAAGCTCAAATATCTCCACATGACTAATTCTTCATCTCTAACTTCAGAAATCTTGTATCCATTCATGTAAAAATGATTATACTGGTTTTAAAACTAAACTGTGATCATACATGGAGAATCACAAACCTAATAGTCCAAGTCTCAAGTCTTTTCAATACTCTTTTAAAAGCAATTTGTCAAAATGGAATCTAATGGTAAGCGCTAATATAGTTGGGCCTATTAATACAATTTCTAAGAGTTAATAAATCAATCTTCTGTTCATGAGTGTACATTAATAAAAAAAATTAATGGTGATTCAACTGAGCAGCTATACGCTGTTTTGTAAGTTACAAATATCGCGAAAGAAAAATGTATGGTGAATTCGAGAATGTATCTTACCTGTAACTCAAGAGACGGCTGATCAAGCTTCTCCAAGTTCTTTGACTGCAAGTTATGCCTCTCTAATACTTCCCTCATTCTGCATTATACAACAACAACAAAAAAAACAGATTCCAATAAATATCTTATTATATAAGACTATGATTATATAAGACTATAAATAATCTTCTATATGTACGTTATATAAACAGCTACATCGTTGATATCTGTCTCCCTGCGTCTTAGTTCATAAACTTACATATTAACATTGACAATGTCAAGATCAAAAGATACAAAACCTAACCCACAAAAACACATTTAATTCCAAACAAAACATTATTTCATGTTAAACACCGTCGTTTTTTTAGATACAATCTAATAATGCATATATGTGAGTGTATGTGTGGGACTGTGGGTATAGATGTCCCCGAAGAGAGGAACTAAACTGATAACTCGTGGGTCAAAAATCCAAAATCGTATCTTTATGATATGATAAGCCATTTTAGATTCCCAATATCCAAAACCTCTCTATGACTTTTCCCAACACTAATAAAGATTCCAACCTGTTCATTATTTTTATTAATCACTTCTTAAATAAATATTTCCCTCAGTTTTATACATCCACACATATATAAAGCTCTAAATTATATGTGTGGTCATTATGTATAATTTAGGAGCTCCTAAATTATATATGTGTGGTCATTATATAAAGTATAAACCTGTTGATATAGATAGCTCCTAAAGTTTTATACATCCACACATATATCGAAACCTCCTAAATTCATAATGCTCAGGTCTCCAAAAATATCTATATGAATATGACATTGATGGCTTCCATGTATTATATATCTATATGCAACACAGGAAAAAATATATATATAGAGCTTTTATGTAAATCAAGATTTACATTTTCTTAACTGTTACTCTAATTAGATACCTTGTTTTTGCTAAATACAGAGTTTACTACACTTTATTATGTCATTAAAGTCATTCCTATTTCTTACAACTTGCTATAGAGTCTAAAATAGTCAGTGGTCCAATAAGGTTTGATACAGTAAACTTCATTGTATCTCACATATACATCTATAAACTCCAAATTTTTGTCTGGATCTAGACACGATTCTTTCAAAGACTTCAAGAAATCTAATGAAAATGAAGTTAGAGACAGAGAGAGAGAGAGAAAGACCTGGAGCTACAGAACTCGAAGAGCTTTCCGGTGGAAGAGAAGATGATAAGAGCAACATCGGCGTCACAGAGAACGGAGAGCTCTTCAGCTTTCTTGAAAAGACCTCTTCTTCGTTTTGAGAACGTCACTTGTCTTGCCGTCACGTTGTCTATTTTCTTGATCTGAATCTTTTCTCTAGCCATCACAAGAAAACCCTAAAATCAAGAGTGCTTAGATTTGATCTATTTTTGATGGATCAAGATTCAAGAATGAGTGATGATTAAAGAGAAGGTAAAGAGAGGTGAGGAAGCAAGAAGAACCCAGGAAAAAAATTTTGTGAGAGAGGAAAGAGAGAATTTTTACTAAAAAGGGAGACTTTAAAGAAGAGAGAGAGAGTGACAAGACGACTGAAATGGAAAGTAAATCGTGTTCTTTTTGCTAAATTTAGAAGAATAAATATGATTTCAAGACGGTAAAAACCCTAGTTTTTTTTGGATTTGAAAGAAAGAAAATCAAAACGATATGAGATTATAGATCTGAATGATGATGAATTCACAAGAAAAAAAGAGGATGGAACACAAACCAAGAAAGAAAACAAAATAAAGGAGAAAAAAAAAAGCAAATGGAATATATAAAATTTTAAATTTCCACCTCAAAGGTCGAGGAGAGAAGTAGACATGAGACAGTTTTAATTGGTGAAGATGAGATATTTTCAGGGAGGGGTTTATTATTTAATAAGATGATGGGGTTTTCTTAAATGATTATTTTTGGAAGGAAAAAAAGATTTTTATTTTTTATGGATATTGGTCAGTGTGTGGTGGTAATTGGATATGGTGTGGTAATAGGATTTTATAAGTCTCCAATGAAATGAGAGAGAGGAGAAAAAGATTAATTGGTATTTAAAGTAAATTATGTTTTTGCATGCGTTAATGCGGATAAATAGTGAATAGAGGGACCCTTGAGCAAGAGTAATAAACAGTGTCGACCACTAGAAATTCAGAGGGGACCCAAACCAAACCCGAGGCATCCACAAGAGATCTGATTGGGGCACGATCCATTGTCCGTACAGATTTTATTTTTACAAATAGTTTTAAAAAATAAAATAGTTAGATTACTCCACAACTACTCAAAAGTCTCAAACCCCATTCTTCTTTATTACTCCAGGAATGTACAATTATATACCCATTATACATGTACAATTATATACCCATTATACATGTGGCTCATATCTCTCTCTCCCAAAAATCCAGTGTTGGAACTGTTACAAACTTAGGACACGATGAATGGTTTAAAGAATCTTCAAAGGCTATTCTTGCTAAAAAAGAATCGCACACACTATGCTAATCAAATATATATTTGGCTCACCTATGATTAATTTTCTCTTGACAAAATCATTTAATTTGGATACATGAAAAAACTATACATGACAAAATCATTTAATTTGGATACATGACAAAATTATACATGAAAAAAACCATTTAATTCAACCTAATTCCTAAAAAAATATATGGGAATTGGTATCCAAATTAAATGATTTTGTTATGTATAATTTTTTTAGGTTGAATTACTTTGGATTTGCAATTTGGAAAAAAAATTCACCAAGGTAACATCAATTTATAATTTTTTAAAAAGTTCAAGTTGTTACGATTTTAATTTTGGAATGTAAAAGTTTGTAAGATTTAAGATTTTTGATTTTTGTTAGATTTGGAATGTTTATTGACTGTTAAATGTTAAATTATTTTAGTTTAGTTGGAATTTGAAAATTTAGAATGTAATGCAATTTGGAATTTTATAAAATGAAATTTGAAATTTATAAAATTTATGGAATTTGTAATTTTTAAAATGATTAATGGAATTTGGAAATTTTTATTTTTTTGGTTTTTATAATTTTAAAAAAAGTTGAAGTTGTTATTGTTAAATTTTTGGGAAATTGTAAAAAAAAATATCCAAATTATGTTGACTGGCCAAAAAAAATATGAATTTCCTTGCCGTTAAATCAACCGTTAAATCTACTACCGGTGTGTCTTTTTTGCCAGTCAACGATAATATTGTTGATTTACTCAAAAATCAACAAATGTTTGAGATTTTTTTGGTCCGGAAGTTAGGTTTTTTTTGCTGAATTCCCAATTTACTTTCTATTTGAAAAGAAAAAAAAGTTGTTGCGTTTGGAACGCGTGCATCATTAAAATTGGTTACTCTCTCTAGTTAGAACGATTTGAAATTGAATAGTAGAAGCCGCACGTGACAACTGTGTGTTGTGATTGGTCAAAGTGTCAGAGTTATTGAGTAGACTCGTGACCTTCCAGCCTCTAAGTAACAATGCCCCTAACCTTTTAGCTATTTTAGGCTTCATTCAACAGTCCCTACAATCTGACGACAAACTACAGTGGCAGTTATTAAAGCATCTCTCCTATAATGGCCTTTTTAATCCCTAATGGGCCTTTTTACTAGGCCCAAAGTTTTGTTTTTGAATTTTCCTTTCAATTCTCGCCGGATCTTGAAAATGACGACGGCGATGACTTGTACGAGACTGACGCTCTTTACGGTGGCCGGAATATTCATACAGATCATCGGCCTCTCCATTTTCGTCTTCGGTTTCTTCCCCGTCAAGCCGACTCTCTCCGGCGTCAGGTAAAATTCAATAACATTTGTAGGCTAAGAAGAAGAATCTACTCTATTGATTTGTTTACACTCTTTGTTATAATTGAAGTGGTTCAGAGAGCTATCGAGATCCTTTCTGTGATCCTTCTTCGAATTTGAACGAATCAGAGCTTCATCATCCTGAGAAACTAAGATTGCTCTACCAGGTTTTTTTTAGTGTGTATATCTATTTTTTGTGAATCCAAACACAAATGTATAGCTTCCTTTGACTGATTTGAAGTTTGATAGTGGTGAATTTCTATTGTTGGAATTATCTGGGATCTCTTCTAAATATGATCGACTGATTTTGATGGTATGATGCACTTGTTAAGCTTAAGATCTTGCTTTTTGTGAGAGAGAATGTTTTAAGGATGTTAAATCGATGCTAGTTTAGGTTATTGATGGACTTCCTGCGGAGTTCGTTCTAGGGAAAGATGGTCAACCTCCATGGAAGGTATGGAAAGAGTCTATGCCTTATATTCAGTCATTGTTGGCTAATGGTGATGCAATTGGTTACCATGCTAAAGCAGCTCCTCCAACTGTTACAATGCCGAGGTTGAAGGTATGTGTATCTTTGTTGCTCCAAGTGGATGATCACAGTTTAAGATGAGTTTTCTTTTTTTTTGATTGCTGAGTTATTAGTTTCATTGTTTTCAGGCAATGGTTTCTGGGGAAATTGGTGGTTTCTTGGATGTGGCTTTTAATTTTAACACACAAGCTCTCTTAGATGACAACCTTCTTGGTAGTTTATTAGTTTTTTCATTGAGAAGTGTTTCATGCTTGTAAGCATATGTAATTGAAAGCAAAGGAAATGTAACGGTGTTCCAAATTTATCAGGTCAATTTTTTAGGATTGGTTGGAAAATGGTGATGCTCAGTGATGAGACATGGCTCAAGCTATTCCCAGGGCTATTTATGAGACATGATGGCGTTAGCAGTTTCTTTGTGAGTTTTAGTGTGATTGTCGTTTTTATTTTTTTTAAACGTTGCTTTTCTATTTCACAGTCATGAACTAAAGATGCTTTTTGGACAGGTCAAAGATACAGTACAAGTAGACAGAAATGTGTCCCGACACTTGCCAAATGAGCTTAACAGTGATGACTGGAATCTATTGGTTAGTTTCTATTTTTCTCTTATTCCCCAGGATATGTGTTTTTGTCCCTTAAACGCCAACTGATTGTTCTCAATTTCCTTAAGACTTAAAAACAAATTCCTCTTTGAGTATCACTTGAGATTTTCTGTCTTTATTCTTACTAGATGTACTCCTTATCATATCCTACATTATCTTGGTTTGGATCATGTTGGGCACACTGGCGGCCGTAACAGGTCTTTTTTAGTTTCATAACCCATTTGTTAGTAGAAAAGTTACTAGTAGTTGTATAGCTGGATCATCTTATTTTTTTTCTCTATTCTAGCCCCTTGATGGCTGGAAAACTGAAAGAAATGGATGATATAGTTAGAACAATGAATTTAAAAGCCATGATGGATCGTAGCCATGATCAAGGACAGACTCTTCTGGTGAGTACTTTTCGCTTGTGAAGATTTGACTTTCATATGTTAAGAGTTAATATTATTTGGGTTTCATATACAGATAGTAGTCAGTGATCATGGTATGACTGAGAATGGAAATCATGGAGGATCGTCATATGAAGAAACTAACTCATTAATGCTCTTTATTGGCTTGAGTAGTAATATTTCTGACTATACTGCAGCTACCAATAATGTAGCTTTCCAGGTAGAACAGTCACTGCAACTTTTGTGATATCTTTCATCGCTCTTTCTTATCAGTCAAGCATCTGCATCTTTTGAAAGTCTGTTGATGATAATGTGTTAAACACGATATGAAACCAACGGAATTCTTTTGATGTAGGTAGATTTGGCGCCAACTTTAGCTCTTCTATTTGGTGTGCCAATCCCAAAGAACAACGTTGGAGTCCTTGTCCCAGGAACACTCAATTCTTTGAGAGGTTAACCACTTTTGACATCTCGCATTTTTCAGTTTGAACTTGTGGAGGACGCATTTGACTGTTTTTTTCTTCACTGTGTATGATCATTTCAGATTATGAGCAACTACGGGCACTAGAACTGAATTTATGGCAGTTACTCAGACTAATGCAAGCACAGATGCCAAGTTCCTTGTTTGAAGGCTTCTCTTGCAATTGCTTCGTTGATGGAACTTGTGAGGGTCTTAGTTTGGATATTAGTGAGTGCTCTGGGGATAAAGAGAAACAACTTATTTGCTTGTTTAGGAACGCTGCTGTTCTCCATGGCATTTGGAAGTCCAAGAAATTGACAGAGTGCGTATTTTGTATGAGATTTCCACTTACAGTACTCCTCCTGACTTTGAACTTCTTATATATAATGCCAAGGATGACTTTCATGTTGATAGGTCTTCTAGTGCCATGGAAGATTTCAGCAGCGCTTTAAATGCATATAACACCTTCTTGAAAACTGCAAGTGAGTGGTTAGCAAGCAAAACCACTGAAGTATGTTTGACATCTTTTCTTAGAATCCTATGAACGTATATTGTCGATTGTTACTAGTTTCCAAATCTAGTAAAAATCTATAGTATTCTTAACAAAACTCTTTTTATGTTTGCAGAAACCTGTTCTCTTACTCGGGCTTGGAGTGAGTGCCATGCTTCTTTCATGCTTTGTCTGTGTCACTCTCTTTCTGTCCTTATTCAAAGAGTTTTACCATGAGCCCAAGGATCGGGTCTGCAATTTGAGTTATCGGTTGAAGTTAGAAGAAGTTTTCATTTTTGCTTTGCTTCTGATCCTTGTTATAAGCATGGGATCTAGTTCAATGGTGGAAGAAGAGCATTATATATGGCATTTCATGGTATCGACACTCCATCTTCTGTTACTCTTCAAGACAGCAAAGTCATTCAATTTTTCCAAGGGGATGAACTATAAAATCGGCTCTATCTTCTCGCTTCTTATTTGTGGTAGACTACTGAGAGGTTGGCATCAAGGAGGCGTGAACTGGACTTACCTTCCTGATATTTCCAAGTGGCTAGAGCAAGCTGGCAGTGGTTATATCAAATGGATTCGGTTAATCTCAAACTTCCTTGTTATTTTTCTAGGACTGTTTACTCTATTTCGAACAGGATCAAAGAAAAAAAGTGTCCGTATCCTAGCATTTGGTTTCTCAACGTGTGGGTTCCTAGTCATGCTGCATGCCTGGATATATCAGGATGACATGTTTGAAGTGTCAAACGAGTATGGAGCCACTGTAACAGTAAAAGTTATTTACTTGCTTCTTTCTACATGTGCGATTGGAGCTGCTGTAGTTTTGCCATGGTCTATGCTAAACAAAGAAAAGTCCTTTCTAGCTGAAGCAGGTGATTGCTTGTATTTGATTGGCTCTGCATACATACTATGCTGGTGCCTTCTACAACTACTTCTCCAACAACCAATCAACTTGGGGCCCATACTTTTGCTGCTCATCCAAATCTTAGCAATTTCATGTCTTTCTTCTAATGGTTTGCAAGTCAACGAATGGGTTGAGGTTAGTTTTCTTTTTGTTCTTTTTCTGGGATTTTGTAGCGGTTAGTTTTCTTTTTGTTCTTTTTCCGGGATTTTGTAGCGTAAGAAGCTCATCGGTTTATGCTTTATGGTTTGGGGTTTCACTTCTTACGTAGATTGCTGCACTCTACTACATGGGAATGACAGGTCACTTTGCTCTTGGAAACAGCAATACTTTAGCAACCATCGATGTTGCTGGTGCTTTTATCGTAAATCCTGTGCTTCATCTTTGTTTTTTTCTAATTTCGCTTTCCTTATGTACTGTTTTCTCAAACACTGACACATTCACAAATCCTTTCTTTAGGGAATCTCTAGTCATTTTACAATACTTTCTGGGATATTGATGTTCATGATCACCTATGCATCCCCCTTACTGTTCCTATTATGCCTCGTCATGTACATTGGTGCAAAGCTAAGAAACCACTCGCACTCAACAATATCTACTCACCGAGAAACGAGTCTCGGACAAATATTGAAGCTAAAGCTCGGGTTCCCTTGCCTTGTTCCGCTCTGCATCAATTCAATACTGTTGACTGCATACACTGTAGTCTTACTACTCATGAGGAATCACCTCTTTGTGTGGAGCGTCTTCTCTCCCAAGTCAGAGCTTGATTGGTAGGGCTTTTAAAAGAGCATAAGGCTTTTTATTATCCAATCAAATGTTAACAAAGCATAAAGAAGAGCATTTTGATATTCTAAATGCTCTTTTCTCTATGCTCCAAGATGGAGCTTTTCCTAAGCATAGAGTTTTAAAAGTTTAAAATAATTTTATATAATTAATTTATTTAGTTAGATAAGATATATATATAAATATGTTAAAATTTAAATTATATATTTAATTAGTATTTATCATTAGTTAAAATAATATACCAATAAATTATAATTAATAAATGTAAAATAATATATTCATATATACTTATATATATTATTTGATAAATTGTAATTTTAGATAAAATATATTTATTAAACATTATATTAAAATTATTCTTATTCAAAAATTATGGTTTATTAAAAACAAATTTTATAACAATTTTTTTCTTAAATTATAATTTTATTAGCATATTATTATAATTAAATCTTTTAAAATGTAAAAATATAAATATATTATTAGTTATATAATTAAAATTATATTTATTAAAATTATATTTATTAAAACTATTTTAAAACAAATTTATATTTTCAGCTTTTTATATCTTTAAATTTTTAATAAAAATAATATGCTAATAAAATTATAATTTAATAAATATAGTTTAGATATTAAAAATTACAATAAAAACTTATGGTATAAATATGTATATATGTATAATGTATTATCATACATATAAATAAATATATTAAATATTTTATGTAATTTTATATGTAACTACTCACAGCTTTACCAATTATTTAATATATTAATTAGAGCATATAGTTTCAATTATATACTGCTTTTGCTCTTAACTGCTCTTGCTCCTTAAAGCTAGTGCTCTACTATAAGATATACCAAATCAAGGCTAAGTCTGTCTTAAAAATCATTATGCTTTGGCTTTTTTTTTCGGGCAATTAATTGATTCTTATGTTTGTTGTTGATTGTGTTTATTTGAACAATGAATGCAGGTACTTGTATGTGTGTGCAACCACTCTTTGCACATACGTTGGAGTTTGTATCGTCGCTATTACTGTAACCTACACTTTCTTTGTCACTACCTTCCTTAGAAGCAATAGAACAACAAGACACAACAACATCTCCTAGTTATGGTCTTTATTTTGTAGTTAGAAAGATACTGTAGAAGAACACTGAATACAGTTATTTGATTTCACATGATTCTGATTAAACACACTATTATTCTTTTAATGTTAAGTTGACTGAAAGTAAAATTGTCTAATGTTTGAATCGATGTTCCTTTCTATAAACAGATCGTGATAATCTCAAATATTACAAGATTATGAAACAAATATCAGATTTAAAAAGAAAATTAAACTGTAAATAAGATACTCTTTATTACAGAGTACTTAATTACACAAACCTAAAACTAAGATTTGCCACAAAAGAAGATAGCTTTGAAGACTTCTTAATCTTCTCAACGGCAAAACATTGGAATCGGGACGTGTCTTGGCGACGGAGCAGAACCGAGTGTGACTGAACCAGCAAACAGTTCTCTCTCTTGATTCTGCGACGGCACAGTCTTGATCGTGGTCGGAGATTGAACCGGCTTCTCTTGAACTTCCGGTTTAGATGGCGATGGTTTTGAAGGTTTTAAAGGAAACTTTTTGTGAGCTACAAGAACGCTTATGAACATTTTGATGAACAAGTAAAACAGAGTTACGAGAGTAAAAGTGAAAACCAATTCCGTATTTTGTGAGAAACGGAACGGCATGAATGTCTCTGACGATGTACCGGTGTGTTAATATAATCGACATCTTCAAGAAGAGATTTGATTAATTAGCGATCAAAGAAATTATAGACTCTTCGACGAGTTCTCGAAAGCTTAATGGAGTGATTGTGTAAAATTAGTGAGAGGGTTACAGGTTCTTTATAATGTTTGGAGTTTTTACTTAAAGGAAATTTTACATTTTTAAAAATTACAAATAAGGAAACATGTGTATATGTGTTTGTCATATGTTTTCCTTTTTTTTTTAAGATTTAGCGATAAGGTTGCGTCTGTCTCACTTATTGTTTTTTTTCCTATTTTACCTGAATTATGTTTTAACGTCTCTACGAAATAGGAAAGGTTTGATATATATCTTATAAATTCAACACTTAAAAGTGAAAATAACAACAAACTTCGAAAATATACTTTTATCTACAAACAACAACACTACCTTAATATGTTATCATCCTCTACGAAATAGGAACAGGTTTGATATCTTATAAATTCATCACTAAAATGTAAAAATAACAACAAACTTGGAAAAATTTTGACCAAAAAAAAAAACAACAACAACATGAAACTTGGAAAATATGTTTTTGTCTACAAACAACAACACTACCTTAATATGTTAGGAGACCGATTGATATCAAAAATCGAAAATCGACCAAAATCAAATGGTCAAGATGACTGACACCAGAAATATAGGAGTCACGAAGATCAAGTTACAAAATAATATTACAAGATACATTCTCTTATATATCACGAGAATTATGATTGAAATATCAAGAAAATGTAGAAGATTTTTGATCATTCCAGTTAATCATTTTTCACCCGTTTGATTTTGGTCGATCTCCGGATCTTAATCTCAATCAGTCTCCTAACAAAATACGTTTATTTAATCTTATTATTGTGTTTTGTCGGCACAATCTTATCATCTTATTTGAAAATAATTTAATTTTTCAAGAAACAACTATAAAATCAATCATAATATTCTATGCTTTTCTTGTATTAGCCTAACTATGGAAAAAGAAAAATTACGGGTACACAAGTTATTATTTTTGACATTGGGTAACAAGTTATCAGTTTAAAAGATATATTTTAGGAAACTAAGCTTGTTGAACCACAAGTCTTATCCAGATAGGTTTTGAAATGAGCCCAACCACAGAGAGTAGTGAATTTAGAACCGTAGCTGTGTTGAGGTATTAGAAACTTTCATATTTAAAAGGATAATTGTCTAATCAGATTTAATTTTGACTCTAAAGTTCTCGTAAGTTATGATCTCAAATACTCAAAAGGCATTAGATAAAAGCCAAAAAGAAAATTTTCATTATATAATTGTGGATCTATTACAATTAGCAACTACTGAGTACATGTGCAATTCTACACTAAACGAAGAACAAAGATAATAACTGCTTAAAAAAAAAAAGATTCTCGTCTTCTTCTCATTCTCTTTGTCGCAAAAAAGTTGGAATTGGCACATGTCTCGGTGACGAAGCAGCACCCATTGTGACCGAACCACCAAAAAACTCTCTTTCTTGATTTGGTTCTTGAATCGGCTTCTCATTAACCGGATCCGGTTTAGACTGGGATTTCACGGTATCAGACGGGTTTGAAGGTGTAGAAGAAACTTTTTGTGGGTAACAAAAACGTTTGAAGCCGTAGAGAGGAAAAATCTTTTGAGGAACATATAGAATGGAGTTACGAGAGAAGTAATGGAAATCAATTCCGTGTTTTGTAAGAAACGGAACGGCATAAACGTCTCTGACCAAGTAACAATGTGTTAACGTAATCGACATCTTCAAGAAGAGATTTTGATTATCGATTGGAGAATTTGTAGATTCTTCGGTGTGTATTAGAGCGATTGTAAGAAAATAATGAGAGGGTTACAGTCTTGGAGGGTTAAAAGTTTTTATAGATTTATTATTTATATAATGCGTCGGTGACACAAATAAAAAAGGAAACATATGTTCTTGTTGTGTAATTTCCTTCTTTTTTTTTGTCTGTGTGTGTTTCCTTTTCGAAGTTAAGCGATTTAGCTCTAATTTGCAATTAGATTACATATGGTTACTTTTCAGTTTTCCCTATTACGTTATTTGATATTTCAGACCTTCTGCATGCCAGTATCGTTTTTTATATCTGACTGTCTTACGAATATAATTAGTACTAAAATCTCATATTTATTAGTTGATAAAAAAAACTAGTA
The DNA here is from genome assembly GCA_028015245.1 of Cardamine occulta. NCBI lineage: Eukaryota > Viridiplantae > Streptophyta > Magnoliopsida > Brassicales > Brassicaceae > Cardamine > Cardamine occulta. The sequence continues at coordinate 2,072,453 of CM051374.1, read as the reverse complement.
GTTGTAAAAGCAAATATTTTCAGTTCTTCCATCCAATTAAACTGATTCTATTTTTTTTTACCCAATCTCTTCAGATAATGAATTGAAAAATTGCGGGATACTCACAACAAACGTCCAAACGAAAGTCATTTGACTGATAATTTTGGAATTTTCAAATCGATTATAATTATATAAAAAAACAAATATTTGTTAGCTAAATTAATTATTCTCTTTTTTTTATTTTTCTAGTAGTTCTTTTGTTTGTGAGGTTGCTTTTCTTTACCACTAGGTTAAAACCCGTCCAATGAAAATAAATTATATTTAAGCAAAATCATTAAACTAAAATTTTGTTGCTAATAATATATTTTGAAATTGTTTTAAAAAAATAACTAAACATATATATTTCGTTAGAGAAAAAAGTTATATATGATGTAAATATATTTTACAACCAAATATATTTTACCTCTTGAACCTTCACTTACATTCTTTGTGCTCGATTTGTATTCTTCAACCAAACATCCTATAACTTATCCCTTCCGTCACTACTTCTAGATTTGTTTTCTATCTTGGGCATTATTTCTGCATAAGATGTTTGTTTTTTGTTGTTTCCTTTCATTTCTGCTTTCGGATTTCCATCCACCTTTATCTTTAATTTCTAACAGAAGCACCACCGCATTTCTACTGTCTCCGGATGCATATTTCTCATCTGGTTCATATCTTATCTCAGTTTCCAACTGAATATATTTTCTCTCTTGCACTTTTACTTGCCAAAAATTTTTGAATTCCTTGTCTCCTGGCATTTTTTGACAACATCTTCTAGGCTCTATCTTCACCTTTTCATCACCAAATCCGTTTTTTTTGTATTTCTATTATGTGCTAGATTTCTGAAGAAATTTGTTTTTTGCTGCTTTATTTCTTTTCCGCCTTCTGATTTCCATATACCATCATCTTCAACCTTCAACAGAAGCCCCAGTTCACTCTTCCCTCCCTCGGATCTAAATTTGTGTATAAGAGTTGGCTCCGACATAGTTAACTCTCTTTAAGCGGATATTTGCCTCTTGTTTTGACTTTTTTTTACTTTAGGAGAAGGCAAATCTGACTTCCCTTTGGAAAATATCATTTATTCACTATGTCTTCTCTATGGAGAAACTATTTTTTCAATTTATCTGTCCAATGATGTGCTATTTTTTTACCCGTAAATTTCCTAACCAATTTGTTACATTGTATCAATTATCTGTAATCAAGTTGATAATCATTATTTTGAATTCATTTTTCTTTGTTTTTTCACAATATACCATATCAAATTCTTGCTTGTTGATGCCTATTTATTTGAATATTATTTTTTGCACTTATAACTTATTTGATTTTTAGTTTTCTTGTATGCATGACACATATTTGTCACCAATTATCTAATCTTATAATTTTTTATAAAAAATATGATTCTATAATTTATTGAATTTTATGAAATTAGTTAATAATCATTGAAATATTTAACACTCCCTTTGTTCCTCATAAATGATGTTCTAAGCTTTTTGTTTGTTCCACAAATATTGATTTGTATACTTTTTAATTAATTAATTTTAGTAGCTTATAAACTTCAAGAAGTAATCATTGAAATATTTAAATATTTGAATTTTTTATTGGTCTATAATTAAATAATAATTTTTTGGTGAGAGAAAATATTAATATTTTAAAATAATAATCATTGTTTCTTAATTTGTATAAAATATTCTAAACATCAATATTTTAGTAACAGAGAGAGTAAATTTTTATGTTCATTCAAACCATTAAATTGGATATATTTATTGGTTTATCCAATTAATTTACTCTATGATGTATAACACTTAACCAGTTATTATAATGAATTAGGTTGGACTATACTCAATCGATTTTTTTTTTTGGAAAAAATTAGAAACATGTGAACTTTTCTATTAGATCCTAAATAATATAAAAATCTAAATTTAAAATAAATGTTTTAATTTTATTAAAATAAAAAGATTGAAAATATATTATGAAAAAAATAATTTAACAATTATTGTATTTTTTATTTATTGTTTTTTCCTTTTTTTGTTGAGTTTTTTTGTTTATTAAGGAAATAATTTAGGTAAATAGTTAATTAAATTATACTTACTAATCTTAAAATATAAGTTATCTAAAATATATTTTCTTTGATTATTTATTTTTTTCTTTTTTGATTAAGGAAATAAATTTTTAACACGTGTCATCATCTAATCGATCAACTGACATGTGTCATGATCTCGTGAATTAGAATTTTAACATGTATCGACTTCTCGTTAGTGCAACTCAAGTTTATATAATAAGATTTTTTTGTTAAAATAATTAGAAACATGTGAATTTTTCTATTGGATCCTAAATAATATAAAAATCTAAATTTAAAATAAACGTTTTAATTTTATTGAAATAAAAAGATTGAACATATATTATGAAAAATAGAATTTAATAATTATTATATTTTTTATTTATCGTTTTTTCCTTTTTTGTTTAGTTTCCTTGTTTATTAAGGAAATAATTTAGGTAAATAGTTAATTAAAATATACTTATTGATCTTAAAATATAAATTATCTAAAATGTATATTTTCCTTGATTATTTATTTATTTTTCTTATCTTTTTTTTTCTTTTTCTTTTTGATTAAAGAAATAACTTTTTTTTAACTTGTGTCATCATCTAATCGATCAACCGACACATGTCATGATCTCATGAATTAGAATTTTGGCATGTGTTGGCTTCTTGTGAGTGTAACCCAAATTTATAATAAGATATTAAAATTTTCATGATATTATAATATTAAATAAAATATAATAAATTCATTAAACTGGTTACCTAAACTAAAGTGCTAATGTGGCATGGTTGCTTCTAGAGATCGAGTGACCCATCTTTCGGGATACTCATCACCAAAGTCTAAACCAAAGTCATCGATCTGACTGATAATGTTGGAACTTTCATATCGATTATAATAAATACAAATTTGACAGATATTTGTTTACTAAATTAATTATTCTCAATTTTTTTTCAAGTTGTTCTTTTGTTGTGTGTTTTTTACCATATATAAAATTTTCATAACATTATAATATTAAATAAAATATAATAAATTCACTAAACTGGTTACCTAAACTAAAGTGCTCGTGTGTCATGGTTGCTTCTAGAGATCTAGTGACCCATATTTCTTGTGGAACAAGCCATTGTTAATAAGTTGCAACCACACTAAAACATTCAAACTTTCCCCCACCCACTTCTCATCAAACATCAAACCCTAATTTCTCTATAAATACACCAAAGTCCTTCATAATCTCTCCATCATCAGTCATCACTCACAATCAAACCCAAAAATCACACATAAATCTCTAACAACAACTCAAGCACTATATCCCCAAAAATGGCTCAATCGTTAATATCACTATCATCCCTTGTCATTGCACTGACATTCACAAGCTTTTTCACAGGTCTCTCAGCTAGTCGCCACCTTCTTCAATCAACACCAACGATTCAGCCACCGGCTACAACAACGTTCCCACCTCTTCCCACAGCCACAATGCCACCATTGCCTCCTGCTGCTTCTCTTCCTCAGCCCACGGCGTTTCCACCATTACCTACCTCACAGATACCTTCTTTACCTAACCCAACACAACCCATTAATATCCCAAACTTCCCACAAATCAACATTCCTAATTTTCCATTTTCTATCCCAAACAACTTCCCATTCAATCTTCCCACCAGCATTCCAACCATCCCATCCCTCACTCCACCACCTTCCAAATGAGAAGCTAAAGCTCTTTAGCTTACTTCCACATAACACATTACCATCTTTCTCTTATATACTTTGTGTGCACATGTTTGTAATGTTTCATATTCTTTTGCTTTTTGTTTGATATGTATTATGTTTGTTGTTGTTTTCTGCCATGATTCAGTTGCTTTTGTGTCATTTGTCATATATACATCTTTGATTTTAATGAATACTTGCTTAGTTTGCTTTCTTCTTCTTTGGGCTTGTTTCGCTTAACTTATGTCATGTACACTATTAAACGATTATCATCCATGTAAACAACTAATATTGAAAAACAAATCTGAATCAACGATCGAGAGGATCAGAAGGGAATATTATCATCTTTCCCATTATCATTTATAATCCTTAATGATGTCTTCAGCTAGACATAATTTTGGCATACACAGAAAAACAATGAATTTTCTTCCGAACAAATAAAAGGCAGATAAAAACATGGCACAGATCTAAGCCATAATGTAATTTGAGATCCAACGGCTGAAAACATGGCTCAATCTAACCCTAATAGTCTCGCCTCCGCAGGTATAAAACCCGAATTTACTTTTGTTCATCATCTTTCTCCCAATGAGTCTCTAATTCTCTGTCCATCTCAGTAAAATCCATGAGCGACAAAACTTTGAACGATTTCTCTAGTAAGATGTCTTTTTCTAAGTCTTGTTGCTCGAAATTGTTTGTTTAGATTTCATAGAATCGATCTGTAATATTCAACTAGCGTATCTAATCTATCTGTCATCGCAGACGCTATCGCACGCTCCGTCTCTGGGGATAAAACAGCCGTGTTCTGGGACGTCGAGGATTTCCCATTCCCTACTGAGCTTACTCCTCGTTTGATCGGTTTAAGTTTCCGAGATTCTCTGTGGAAAAATGGTTATGGGGGTTACACGTCAATCTTTGCTTATTCTGTGAATAGAAATTTCTCGGATGAAATGTTGGCTGAGTTTCGGAAAGCCAGAATCTTCTTCTGTTTTCAACTATTTATCCCATCTCATGTGGTCTCTAGTTGAAGAATACTGAATATTGGCGTGTGATCTCTTCTCTTTAATTCTCTGCTCTTGGTTTGGTGGAATTATATTCTGCGTTTAATCAATTCGTTCTATTTTTTGCAACCTTGTCTTGTTTTCTTCACCTACCTCCCAAGACTATTCCAGCGCTTCTTTGCCTTATTTTTTCATTTATCGGGATTGAAGAACAGTTTAAGAGTGAAAAAATTGGAGTTGAGAGTTGTTCCGAGTTTTGAATCTGTGTTTTCCAAGTGTTCATGAGGTGAGTGGAGTGTTTTTTCGATGAGAGATTTCATCTATATACCCAATGATGTGAGTTTGTAGCACACTTAATAGTGTTTTTACATAATAATGTGGTAATAGAAAGAGGTTGACTGATACCTAGGGCAAAATATTAGTTCTATGTATATATATATATCGCACATTGATTATATCTATATGTAAATTATAAATTTTTATTCATCAAATTAATTATATAAATATTAAAATTTATTACATTAAGAAGAAAATATGTAATTTTAAATAAAATATTACTATTTTGAGATAAATTTTGAATTTTTCTATATTTTATTTTATTTTTATAATTATTTTAAAACTATTACAAAAGGAATCAAATATCCATAAATAATTTAGATTTTTGCGAATATTCATATATCCGAATATTTGGTTATGTATGAAATATGAATAAAAAATTACTGATTCAGACGAAGTGAAGCGAATTACGAATACCCTCAAAAGTTAGGATATTCACTTCGTGCCTAGAGCTATTGACTGATGTCTAGATTAATAGCATAATAGTAGTAGAATACTGTATAATAAATAGAACGAACAAAAATTAAGCTACATAAATTTGAAAACTGATTAACAAAATGCCAAATAAATAGATGACTGAAGTTCTTTTTAATTAGTTATAATTTCAAACGGTGCAGAATGATAAAAACAATTTCAGACCAAAAAAAGAATGGAATAAAAGTTAAATGATAACTTTGACTAATTTTTTTAACATTTCCAATGACCAAAACAATTTTCTCGAATAAACGTTTTTTATCGATAAAACTAATCCGAAATTTTCCAAAATTATTAAAAACCTTTATAAGAAAGACACAATTTCACAAACGTTTGTGTCTTCTTCAATTGAATCTTCTCATTTTCTCGTCTTCATGTTATATATAACAAGAAACAAAAAACTGATAATTCTTTTTTTTTTAATAAACTTTTTATTTATCAATAAAAAGCCCAATAGCCTAGATTCGGCCATGGCTTTTACAAGACCTCATCGATTACAAAAAGGAAAAAAAAGCTCGATAAGGAACAGAAACTGAGACAGGATCTTAGACGCACGATCGACTACGCCGGCGAACCCCATCCACCATGGCCGGCGGTTACAGGAACCACTGCTTTGTAGAACGGTGGCAAGGACGGACTCTTTGGCCGGAGTAACTGAAACCGGATTCAAAGCCGCTCTCACCACCAACCCAACCCGCAACAACCCCTCCAAGATGAACCGAACCCCAAGCGCCGACACCTTCACCTTCCTCTAGTCCCCACCAAGTAACAAAAGAGATCCTCGACTATAACCCCCACCTCTGTCGCTGACCAATCGGAACTCACCTCCAAGACAAGCATCTTTCCGACCGGAGAAAATCCAAACCGACCAGAGCAGAACCGGCGAGAGATTCCCTGGCCACCGTGAAACCGCGGAAGTTCCACAACGATGCTGCCGGAGAAAGAAGAAGCCTCACTCCCGATGACACCGAGCAAGCCACGCCGGCGATAAAGATCTGCGCGAAAAAAAACGGAGTAAAACCGACCATTCTTATTTAAAGCTAGTACGTTATTTCCAAAATACTGCATAGTTTAGTTTATGTGACTGATGCAAAATAACGATATTCACAAATTATGCTATTCATCAGCATGGCAGCACCGTGAGAAAACTCCATTATACAGTATAATAACAAAATAAGGTTAAACGTAAAAGAAAAATGGGCTTTAAGAAGCCTTGTAACAGATCCAACTTGAGTTTTGAATAAAATTTAGGCCTTTGCACAAAAAAACAAAAAATAACAAAATAAGGTTAAACGTAAAAGAAAAATAGAATTTAAGAAGTTTTGTAAGAGACCCAACTTAAGTTTTAAATAAAACTTAGGCCTTTGCACAAAAAAAAAAAACAAAAACAAAATAAGGTTAAACGTAAAAGAAAAAACTCAAAAAATAAATCAAAATCAAATCTAAAACCATCGTATGCAACCCTGATAAAAATCATCGCATTCCATGATTAGATACCAAGATCATAATTTAACAAAATAAATTTGAAACAATTGATGAGAAAAGGAATTTATTATTTCTCAAAGGAATAATAAAACATGGAAGAAGAAGAATGAAAGCATCCCATGTGACAGTGGGGGAGAAAAATAATTCAAGTGGGGGGAAGTATCATCCATTAAATCTCTAACCAATGAAAAACACTGTCAATCCGGTACGGATGAAACAAATGTGAAAATGATGCCAAGAAGAAATACCATAGTTTTTTTTTTTTCATTTTTGGTGTCAAAACTGATTTTTCATTTTTGTAAAATTTTAAGATGAAAGTGATGTTTTCCCATTAATAAAAAGCTAATTAGATAGTTAGAAAGAAAAAAATTCCAGTACATATATATTGCTACATGAAAGAAAAAAAATCCAAAGTGGCCATGTATTTGTCTTGAACAGTGATCAAGCGAAAATTTTGTAAGTGATTTTATAGTAAAATAATCAATCAACAATATAAATATATAATTTCCATTAACCAAAATATTCTACCATTGATATGAAATCATGTAAATTTTATACAAAACGAAGGTACAATCAAAATTCAGATTTATGTATGATATTTTAAGTTAGAATAGACTCGGAAAAAAGGTTTATGTTTGAGAAAAATTGTATGAGATGATTTGTAGTTATTCCTAATGTTTAGGCATGTAGGATTCTTCGGGCAGAATGAAGATAAATGTTTGGGACAAGTTGTTGAATGAGGTCGATTGTTCTTGGTTTTAATTTAGAGAACTATTGGAATGTTGGGCCGTTTAGATTTTGACTTTTGAAAATTGTTATTTTACATAATAAAAAGAGAGAAGATAAAATGTTAATTTGGAAAGAAAATATAGCCATGTCTATCTGAACATAAATTACGAATTTAATCAATCTATATATTTAGATACATTGTACTACTTTGATTAAAATGTTTACATGTTCAAACCAATTTTCAAAATACCTTTTTTCCCCTTCGTGTGAGCTGCATTAACAACTTCCTTTTGAATAATTACGTCTTAGGGTAATATTTTAGGAGATGTTGTGTTAGGGTAATGATAGGCTAAATGGAGAAAATAATGAAAAATGTGTGTGTACGTGTATGAAGAAGAAAATCAAGTGCTGATGCATCACAGCTTTGGACCAATGTGATGGAACAAGTACTAGGGTTCCATGGGGATATAAAAACAAATATAGACTGAATTAAAATATAGTATTTGTTCTAGTGTTTGGATTTTATATCTATAACTTTGGCAAAGCAAAATTAGAATTATTTTTATACGAAACTTTGTATACCATTTTGATTGTATCTTATATTCATGTTTACAATTCAAAGTCAACGGATTATAAACCTTTTTATTATCTATATGGTCAACAGTCAACTCTCGGCCACTCCTCCAACATTCTAGGTGACATGTGTGAGCTTGCAAAAAGATTTAAAACGTCTTTTACTTGGCGGGAGAGGTATATGTCATTGGTCAACCCTTTTTAAAACTCTTTTGGCCCAAATGTCCTCTACGAGCCACATAGAGTTCATAAACATAGTTTTTATTTGCTTAATTAATTACTACTTCTTTGTTGCGTGATTTTTCAAAAAAAAAAACAAAAAAAAAAGTCAATGATGGTGTTATTAATTTGGTGCCGTACTACAAGAAAAATCCCAGATAAAATCAGAATTTACATCAGAAGTATTTTTCTTTTTTTTTGTTAAAAGTCATCACAATAATTATTTTATCTTACATTTTGTAATATTGCATTTTGTCAAATATATTCAAATCTCATATTTTCCCTAATTTAAGGGAAATTGTCTAAATGGTCTACATCTTTATGCTACTGCCAAATCTAATTAAATTTCAAAGTTTTCCCTAAATGGTCTAAAGGTAATATTGTAATATTACATTTTGTCAAATCTATTCAAATCTCATATTTTCCTTTCTTTCGGATCATGTACAATTATTATTAAAAATACTCTAGCCTCCAGGCAAAAATAACGTTTCTTTCAGTTATAATTATCCCAAAAAAAAAAGAGCTATAGTAAAAAAATAACTGAAAGAAACGTTAGCATCGTAGAAAGACCAAAGGACTCGACTCCGCGTGCTTCACCGCATATGTAAATTTAATGCGTTAGTGCTCAATGAAAAACAAAACATGATCAAGATTGCATAACTTTTGATGAACAAAACATCATAATTACAAATTGATAATTTGGAATAAATAACTATCAATTGAAGATTTAAGCGACCAAACAAAAGTGAATCCATATATGAGTACAGAAATAATAAAATAAACAAACGTGGAATATATTTCCATGAGATGCAAGAAGAAGCAGAGCCATCAATTGCCTAGTGAAAGGTAGGTAAGTCTATGAGGCTGTAAGAAGAATCTTTGATTTTATATTCAGCAGAGCAAATGGTCACCATTGGATGGCTCTATAAGACGTCTGACACTCAAATTTTACAGTATGGTTTCTGATTCCATATTCTATATATCCTTTTAGTTTTTTTTTTATATATAAATTACATAAAGGATCAATTCTTTTCTAGACCTATTGCACATTTGGGTGTAAATGGTAATAGCAGAATTCGGCTGAATTTGGCGGAATTGTAAAATATTTTTTAATTTTTTTGTGATATTGACAGAATTTGATAGTATTTTTTTAATGAATTAATTAAATAAACTAGTAAAAAAAATAAGGTTAAACGTAAAAGAAAAAACTCAAAAAATAAATCAAAATCAAATCTAAAACCATCGTATGCAACCCTGATAAAAATCATCACATTCTATGATTAGATACCAAGATCATAATTTAACAAAATAAATTTGAAACAATTGATGAGAAAAGGAATTTATTATTTCTCAAGGAATAATCAAACATGGAAAGAAGAAGAATGAAAGCATCCCATGTGACAGTAGGGAGGAAAATAATTCAAGTGGGAGGAGGTATCATCCATTAAATCTCTAACCAATGAAAAACACTGCCATTCCGGTACGGATGAAACAAATGTGAAAATGATGCCAAGAAGAAATACCATAGTTTTTTTCATTTTTGGTGTCAAAACTGGTTTTTCATTTTTGTAAACTTTTAAGATAAAAGTGATGTTTTCCCATTAATTAAAAAATAAAATAAAAAATCCAGTACATATATATCCATGTTTTAAAACACGCTAGGCGTTAGTCGGACAGTCGAAGGAAGCCTAGCGATTAATCAATTAATCAAAAATTAAACGAAAATTAATCAGAGATTAGTTTTTAACAATTATACAAATAAACATGTATATATATTTATTTTGTTGAACATTAGCAATGAATTCAGTTTTGTCTGGTGGTCTGGCTATTTATATAACTAGTATGCAGGTCACATGTTCAATTGTGGTTTTGCCATTTCTTTTTTTTTCTTCACTATTTCTTGCATTATAGCATGTTATTTTCATAGTTTTTGTTCTCTAATGACAGTTCTACTTCAAAACATCTAATTTAGAACTTGGAAACCTACTAAAAACTAAATTTTCAGAAATTTTTGATTTTTTCAACGATTAAGTAAAATATCGGCGGTGAGCCTCCGCCGTACGCCTAACCGGCGATTAAGCGACTACCAACTCAATTTTTAAAACATGGATATATATTGCTACATGAAAGAAAACAAAAATCTAAATTGGCCATGTTTTTGTGTTGAACATTGATCAAACGAAAATTGTGTAAGTGATTTTTATAGTAAAATAATCAATCAACAATATAAATATACAATTTCCATTCACCAAAATATTCTACTATTGATATGAAATCATGTAAATTTTATACAAAACGATGGTACAATCAAAATTCAGATTTATGTATGATATTTTAAATTAGAATAGATTCGGAAAAGGGTTTGTGTTTGAGAAAACCGTATGAGATGATTTGTAGTTATTCCTAATGTTGAGGCGTTTAGGATTCTTCGGGTAGAATGACAAGAATGTTTGGGACAAGTTGTTGAATGAGGTCGATTGTGCTTGGTTTTAATTTAGAGAACTATTGGAATGTTGGGCCGTTTAGATTTTAACTTTTAAAAATTGTTATTTTACATAAATTTTACATGATAAAAAGAGATAAGAAAAAATGTTAATCTGGAAAGAAAATATAGCCATGTCTATGTGAACATAAATTACGAATTTAATCAATCTGTATATTAAAATACACTTTACTACTTTGATTAAAAAGTTTAAATATTCAAATCAAATTACAAAATACCTTTTTCCCCTTCGTGTGAGCTGATTAACAACTTCCCTTTGAATAATTACGTCTTAAAAGCGAATTGCCATTTGTTTGGTCAAAAAAGATTTTAACTTTTAAGGGAAGTCTGGTTTAATGAGTTTCTCTTTCCTCGGCGTAAAATAGCAACAAGTCTCCGCGTTTCTTTTTTTTTCTTCTTCCCTTATTTAAACCAGACTTCGTCTTCAACCTCAAAACCATCTCAACTCTTTTCTCTTTCTCTTTAAGAAACATTAATACCAAACCTATATATATATAAAAAAAGCCTCTGTCTTAATAGCATATGTCTCAAAGACCTCAGGTTCCTCATTCTTCTTCCATAGCTTTCGATCTCCATTCTCATCTTCTTATCTCCAGTGAGATCAGCTCTAATTCTAACTGGTCTCTTTAAAAAAAAAAAACCCAGAAATAAAAATCTAACCTTTTTCCTAAATTCTCTCTCTTTTTCAGTCCGATTTTCCCGGAAAACCCAAAAGATCACTTTTTGATTTCCGATTTCCGATTTCTCCAACATGGGTCTTAAGGGTTTCGCTGAAGGAGGGATCGCTTCAATCGTTGCGGGTTGTTCAACCCACCCGCTTGACCTAATCAAAGTCCGAATGCAACTCCAAGGCGAATCAGCCCCAATTCAAACCAATCTCCGACCAGCTCTCGCTTTTCAAACCTCCACCGCTGTCCACGCGCCTACACCACCACCGCGCGTGGGTATAATCGGTGTTGGATCTCGTATAGTCCGTCAAGAAGGCATGCGTGCTCTGTTCTCCGGCGTTTCAGCCACCGTTCTCCGTCAAACTCTCTACTCGACGACTCGTATGGGTTTATATGACATAATCAAAGAAAAATGGACCGACCCAGAAACAAAAACGATGCCTTTAACAAGCAAAATCGGTGCCGGAGCCATCGCCGGAGCTATCGGAGCGGCGGTTGGAAATCCTGCTGACGTGGCGATGGTGAGAATGCAAGCAGACGGTCGTTTACCTTTGGTCGATCGAAGAAACTACAAAAGCGTTTTAGACGCAATCGCGCAAATGATTCGCGGTGAAGGCGTTACGTCTTTATGGAGAGGTTCGTCGTTGACGATAAACAGAGCAATGCTTGTGACGTCATCGCAATTAGCTTCGTATGATTCGGTTAAAGAAACGATTTTGGAGAAAGGGTTGTTGAAAGATGGGCTTGGGACTCATGTGTTGGCTAGTTTCGCGGCGGGGTTTGTGGCTTCGGTTGCTTCGAATCCGGTTGATGTGATTAAGACGAGAGTTATGAATATGAAAGTGGAAGCTGGAATCGCGCCGCCGTATAAAGGAGCGATTGATTGTGCGTTAAAAACAGTGAAAGCGGAAGGAGTTATGGCTTTATATAAAGGATTTGTGCCGACGGTTTCGAGACAAGCTCCGTTCACGGTGGTTTTGTTTGTTACGCTTGAACAAGTTCGGAAGTTGTTTAAGGATTATGACTTTTGAGAAAAAGAGTTGAAATGTTGAAGATGATGATGATGGTGGCGATAATAAGTTTTTTTTTTTTGGGTTTTAAATTTTCTTTTGATTATTCGAGTAGTTTTATAATTTAAAAGTTTTAATTGTTTTGTTACATTTGTGCGAATAGATCTATGATCTAAAATTTGCTCTCATGAGAAGAAAGAAACAGTTTATTTGATTCATTGTTTGGATCCATTTATGTTAGTTTTGAACTACGTGATATTCTTTTGTCATTCAAAGGTGAATCTTATAAAGATTGAAATCTTTTGTTACCCTACCCTACTTAATAATCAATGCAACGTTTAATGTTAAGAGAAAAAGACTAGACATACCAAAAGATAGAAAATATGTACAAATTCTTATTTCCACCTAAATTTTACCATTTAATGTGTATATGAATTCACTATAATAGGAGTAGGCTGGCATTCGAACTTCGGATCAGATTCGATTTGATTTTATTTGGAGTCGGGTAATTTGGATAGAAAATTTTAGTATCCGTTAGAACTTTATAAAATGGGTATTTAATCGAGATAACTCAATCCTATATGAACAGAACTGATATAACTCAATCCGAAAACTATATCGTAATGTTTTTTTGGGCAAATTGTACCATAGTTTAAATAGATTTTTTGGTGCACAAAACTGAATATAATTCTAAATCAAATTAGAAAAGAAAAGAATCAATAAAAAATCAAAGGTTTTTATGAAAATTAAAGTAACTCAAATCTAAAGTCTAAACTGAACCAGAAACTATATCAAATCACCCATAACATAAGTTTTACTTTGAATTATATTATTCATAAACCAAACAAAAAAAATTCAAAAGCTGTCTTAAGTAGGAATACGCATAGTGCCACCTTGTATGTTTTCTTGATCAATTCTTGAAGATATATCTTTGATTTTTTTATTTTATTTTTTGTTAAAGGATAGTATAAGATATGTCTTTGTTGAATCTTATAATACTTTAAATTATTAAAAAACTACACAAAATATGACCTTATTGATAGACGACAATATCAATGATTTTACTTAATTAAGCTTATTTTAATATGAGTTGAACGCCTGAAACTTTGGAAATGTTCAAATAATTGTATAAATTATTTCTGAAGAACCTTTCCTAAATATATATATTCAATGATCAAAGCTCAATTATTTTGTAATCAAGTTGTAGACAATGAAATATTGCAAAACGTTAACATTACAACAAGTCAACCCAAAACTTAATAAATAAATAAACGAATCGAGAATATGTAACAAGGACCCACGTGTAATGTGTTCTGAGATGCTTTAGTTTTACACATACGTAACGATGCAACATTTATAAAACCGCGTCTACGAGAACGAACATTCCACACGCTTACCGACTCAAACACAATTCTCTTTTGAAGTCATCAGAATCAGATTCGTTGCGTTGATATGGTTTGTTCTCTTCTTACGGACAAAACCGATTCTTTCTAATCTGATGTGTTTTAGAGCTTCGCTGATCTTTTCACTTTTCAGATACCTTCTTCTCTATTTTATGGAGTAATGTTTCGTTGTCAAAAAAAAAAAAAAAATGGTAGCGATGAAGAAGTAAAGAACTAAAACATAACCACATCGAATTTTTTTTTTTAATAGGATTTATCAAAAAAACAAAAAAAAAAAACTTTTTGAATAGGATACTTTAACCAAGAAAAAACTTATTAGATACGAAACCAAGCTACAAAAACTAATACTCACTCGGTTTATGAAAAAGTATCATTGTAACATTTGATTTTTATTTTCCAAAGAGTGTCATTGCAGATTTTTAAATTAATCTCATTTTACACCTATTATTCTAGCTTATTAATTAGTGAGAGAAACTTATTTAATATATTAATAAAGAGCAAAAATAAACTTTATCCACTTTTCTTAGTTTATGAAAAATATGACACTATTAAAAAAAACAGAGTATCGAACAACATAAAGCTTGTCAAACTATACCATTACCCTGTTATGTACTTTAAATTGATTTATGAACCTACTTCAAGTTATCAACCATAATGTATTGAAAATCCTAAAATTATGTCTGGGTTCTCTCTCAACCATAACGCACTCATTTCGTTAAAATTTTCATTTGGTTAATTGGACACATTTCACAAAAATCCGAAATTGTTCAATTTTACAAAGATGCCTTTCATTAATATCACTAATTCAATGATAATAGTTTAAATGTCATTTTGCCAAAGTTACTTGATTTATTTGTTTGCATAAATGGCCGAGGTAAAGTTGTAGACAAATATTAGAAAAGAACAAACTCAAAAGATTTGAAAAAGAAAGACGATGAACGGTACATGATAAATTTAACAAAATATTATGTTATGGAATCTAACAAAATATTACAAACAAATCTCTATCGAAAACTAACACAACAACAACCGGCACTAACCAAATAACTTAAACATAATTTGAAATATTAGATTGGCTCAAGAAGCTTTTTCCATTCTTCCGATAAATTTATTGTCATAATAATCAAGTCTTACCGGAGACAAGACCTTAACCAAAGAAATACCAGTCAAATAGAAACGGAAGACTCAGGTCTTTTAGCAATCTCTCTTATCCGAAGATAAAATTCTAACCAATCAAAGATCTTAGATATCCTTCACAACAAACTCGACATAACTAATGACGCTACACATTTTAGTTAGTGTAGATGGACAGAATGCCATAAGTTATTGCTGATTTACAATATTGGTGATATATAACATAATGAAGACATTGAAGAGCAACTAGCAGAATCATTAATGTAAATACTCAAAAGAAATTTCCAATCATCTATATAGAATATATATAGACTATTTACATTGCAAGATATAATAGAAAACTTATCAGAATTTTAGAAATACTTTCCAAGATTCAATTCAACAAAATTATTTTCTGAAAATTAAAGACATGTGAATCTAGTTTTAGTCGCTAAAACATTAAATACAAAAGACTGTTTCTAAACATAAGAAATCATAGAAACAAAAACAAAGCCAGAGAATTAAGGAGATAAAAATCAACGGTAAAAAGTGAATTTCAAAGGACACGTGAAAACTTTTTTTTTACATGCTTAGTTAACCGCTCAGGTTGACATTATAGTCGACTGACTCATTAAGCCTTTAAAAATAAAAATCAACTAAGGAAACAACGAAAACAAAATCAAAGAAAATTAACACAAAATTTGGTAAAATGGTTGCTCAGCTAACCGCATCGTTCGACAATTAGTCGACCGTTCATTAAGCGTAAACACTTTCAATTAAATAAAAGATATCATCATTGCAACCATAACTACGAAAATTCTCATAATTGATTACTGAACATGAGAGATTAAGCACTAAACATAACCAATCTAACAGAGTCTAAAGATAGAGGCAGAGATGAAACATCAAAAGTTTACAAAGATAGAGATAGATCGATTTACTAACTGAGAACACACAAAAAAAAAACAAAAGGCAGCTCTCTAGTTCTGTCCGAAATTAGGGTTTCTTAGTTTTTGTCGAATCCAGGGTTTTATATAGAGGAAGACTCTAGGGTTTTAGCTAATGGGCTCTCTTTACTTATTAGGCGTTTTAAAGGCCTAGATACTAATTTAGCTAGTGGGCTCTGCTTACTTATTGGACTTCAAAGCCTAAATACTATTTTTGGGCTATGATTGGATTTGTTGTATCCAATTGATACATTATATATGATTCATATCGAAAATGTTGGGTTAGGGGTACACAAACATTTTGAAAAATAATTTAGCTATAGTTTCGCAGCTGGAGAAGGACAGTGTTTGTGTTAGCGTTGTCATAACGAAATAAGTACTGTATATACGTTTTGACACATAATGACGAAATACTGTCTTTTTTTTACATCAATTTTTGTTTTCTTTATGTTTTGTATTTTTATGAACTTTCTTTACCTACGACTAATCTATGGGGATATATTCAATTAAGAATTTGAAGTTATTTGAGTTTTAGTAAGGTTTTAGATGATTTTGTTGAATTTTTTAAAATTATAAAATTTGTTGTGATCTGCTATTAGAATTCTTTACAATCTCATGTAAAATCATGAGATTTGAATCTTTGTATTTTTAACTAAAAAGTTATACTAAATCACTTAAAAGAGAATATATTGAACTGGACATTTTAATAGATTTGAGTTAAAATAATAAATCATGTGTTAAACATAAAATTTAAAATATTTTTAAAATCCAATGTTAATGGAATAATGATTTTAAAATTTATATTCAAATCTAATGTTATTGAAAACATTTAAATACAAATATCAAAATTTCATGATTTTAGGTAAAAATTCCAAGAATTTAATAACAAAATTCATGATTCACCAAAATTTAACCAAATCAATTCAATAATACTTGATTATATATATATATAAATTTAATTCTATAAAACATTTTTAAATTCATGTTTGAACAACATACGATTTATCATTTTAATGCAAATCACTTCAAATTCTTGATTCAATACTCCCCAACAATGACACAATGCTAACGTTAACCAAAAAATAAAATCATTAGGCTCTAAATATTGGCTTAATTAATCAAAATTCTTTTTTATCAAGAAAAGTTTATGAAATGTGGATTTATATTAGGTCTTTGACCACTGGCTGCGATGCTAAAGAGAAACAGTATTAGAATGGGCCAAAAAGAGACATTTTGGGTGTATAGGTACTAGCCAGCTAAGAGATTAGTTTTGGCAATTAATCATCATTGCTAATTTAAATCGTAGATGCTTGGATCTAGGGGTGGGCACAAGGCGGTACCAAAAATTTGCTTGTACTTCTTGACCCGCTTGCGGGTAGTTCAAAATCCGCTGACATTGTTCGCTTAAACGGGTAAAAACAGACCGTTAAAAATTCCACTACTTGCAAGATACTTGCCCGTTATTCGTTTTTTGCGAGTAACGGGGCGGGTAACGGGTAATTACGGGTAATAGTGGCATGTAACGGGTATAGAGACGGGTAATTGCGAGTAATTGTGGCGGGTAGCGGGTATAGAGGTGGGTAATTGCGAATAATTGTGGCGGGTAGCGGATATAGAGGCATGTAATTGCGAGTAATTGTGGCGGATAGCGGGTATAGGGGTGGGTAATTGCGAGTAATTATGGCGGGTAACGGGTAACGGGGCGGATAACGGTTACGGGGCGGGTAACGGGGCAAGTAACGGAAAAAAAAATCTGCCTTGATATTTGCCCCGCTACTTGCAAGTAGTTGAAAATCCCGCCGTGTTACTTGACTTACGGGCGGCTTCGCCGGTATGGGCGGTCGGGCGGGTAACGGGTAATTGTGCCCACCCCTACTTGGATCACAAAAATCCAAAGGCTTACGCCAAATATAGAATAGTTTCAATCTTTCAAACCATATTGTTAACCTATGTGCCAGAGACAAAAAAAAAAAAAAAAAATACTTTGGCTTCTTTTTTTAATGTTCTATATAATAAAACTCATAATGAAAATATGTTTCTTCACGGGTTATATGGAATATGATTCTTACCTAAAGGGTAAAAGTCACTCATTTTGTAGTCAAATGGTAAAGCAATACAGCTAATAATCTTGGATATATTGTGATATATTATTGGTCAAGCGCATTTACGTTCTACAAAATCTTACAATTCAAACTACCATCCATGATTAAAAGGATTTTCTAAAAAAATTATTGGACTTTTGGATCTTACGACGGTTGAATTTGTATTTTTTATGAAAGAATAATGCTTTTAAATAATGGATAAATTTACCGACATATTAGTCGAGACAAAGAATGTCTATTATATGGAGCGAAAGAGGAGACGATCAATCACCATACTTTCGAATGTTCCCGGTAAGACAAGTTTGGGTATTAGCAAATATTTTCTCACCTCCAAATATTGTTCCCATGCAGTCATTATACTGCAATCTTGATTACCTGTTTTGGTGTGGGAAGGATCATGGAGCGGATGAGGAGTG
Source organism: Cardamine occulta (assembly GCA_028015245.1). NCBI lineage: Eukaryota > Viridiplantae > Streptophyta > Magnoliopsida > Brassicales > Brassicaceae > Cardamine > Cardamine occulta. The sequence goes on along the minus strand of CM051374.1, from coordinate 2,053,719 downwards.
CATGAGTATATTTCTATGGATTATGTGATACATTTGGAAAGCAAAGAACCGGAAGATCTTTGAGAATGTTAGTGAACAACCTCAAGCTATTCTCGGATTAGCCACTCAAGAAGAAGAAGCATGGAAACGAGCTAACACCAAGGAGGACTCCAACGAGTCAACATATGGGGGTGGGGGGCGAGAGATAGGAGAGTCTAATCCTTGATACCTCACTTTGTTATACATATTGATCGTGGCACATCACCGACCCTAGGAGTGGCCAAGGTTGGTTAGTTACTATCGGAGGGAAGATGCAACATGCAGGATTGAAAGGATTATGACGATGTCTTTTACCACTCCATACGGAACTGGAAGCTCTGGTATGGGCTATGCAGTGTTTAGTAGTCAATTCGTATTCGGACGTCATGTTTCTCACAGATTGTGCAGATCTCATCACTATAACGGCATGTCCGGAGGATTGACCCTTATTTGCTTTAGAGTTACGTGACTTCTTATTTTATAAGGATTTTTTAGATCCGTCAGGATTAGATATATTCTGCGTAGTGAGAATGTCCGAGCAAATCATCTTGCAAAATGTGCAAGAGCACGAGATTTCTGTTTTTCCCATGTAAGTACAATAGTACATTGGTTCCTGATTGGCTCTCTTCCGAAGAGAGTCACTAAAACGATAAATTAATATATTGGGTTTGACGACAACAAAAAAAATAACTGATGAACGTAGGATATATGATTCAACCACTAGGTAGTGAACCGAGCTATATGTCTTAGTTGATTCCAATGAAGGATTTTTTCTTTCGACCATCTCTTTCGGATGACATGTTTATGTCATACTAGCATGGTCGTGAAGGTATTTCGGAGGACAAAAATGAGTTTATCTTCCTAATGACTTTCTGATGCTCAAGTCACAATGGACAACATGATTGATCGGATAATTAGTTATTTGGTAGGAGTTTAAATAAAAAAAAGAAATTACCTTCTAGGAAAATGTTAGAGTTACATATTATTAAGATTTTATTGCTAGGACTTCAAGTCTAGAATATTTGTCATCTTTTGTTTCAAAATTACGAGACTTCTTATTATATAAGAATTTATTTACATATTTTAAGATTATATATATTTCACGTAGTAAGAATATATGTGTTGATTATCTTCAAGTCTAGAAGATTGGTCATCTTTTGCTTCAAAATTACGAGACTTCTTATTATATAAAAATTTATTTACATCTGTTAAGATTATATATATTTCGTATAGTGAGAATGTACAAATTGATCACCTTGCGAAATATGCAAGAGCACGTGGTTTCTATTTTTTCATATAAATCAATTGATGTCCGATTGGCTTTATTTAAAAGATGGTACTTACCAACAATTTAATATATGGGATTTGACGGAAAAATATATATTTATAGTTCTCAGAAAAAAGAATATACACTATTAAGAGTTCTCTGAAAAACATATATGATCACAAAAAGATCCGAGAAGAGGTTGCTATCCCAGTACAATACCACAGTGTGGTGTTGCTTTGGAACGAGGGCTCGTTTCTCATGTGGTTTATCCTCTTATCTTTAGAGGTGGAAGAACCAAAAACTATAACAATATATTCATATTTGACCACGACTAAAATTATTAGTTGAAATTTAGATAAACCACATGAGAAGCAAGTCCTCGTTGCAAAGAAACACCACACTGTATAGCTCATTTCGACTACTTCAAATTTGGATATTAATTATACTGTCGATTTTGTAACAATGCAAAATAGGTTGGTCTAGTTTGCAGAAATATATATCACCCAATTAATAATTCTGGATAAGTGAGTTACATTAGCCCAAGTTTTTATTTGAAACTAAAAAATGCTACACAAATTGTTAGCTGTCTAAAACAATTTGTTACTAGACAATGCAATATGGAAGATATTTGCTAATATGTATATCTTGACTAAATTGTTAGTTCCCTAAAACAATTTGTTACTAGACAATGCAACATGGAAGATATTTGCTAATATATCTTAACTAAATTGTTGGAAAGTCTGCCAATTCATACTCAAGCATATTCATTAAGTCGAAATCATACGTGAACTATAGTAATAGGCGAATTTATACTTAAAGATATTAATTTGACAAAATTCTTACACGAACTATAAAAATTTGATCAATTCATACAAATAGGGGTGACTGTATATTTTAAACTGATGACATGTCATCTACGTCATCTGTTTTACTATGACGTAGATGACACGTCATCGACACATGATTTTTTTTTTTACAAAATTTTGAAATTAAAATTAGGGATAGACATTATTCCCGCACCGTCTCGTCCCTTCTCGTCTTGTCTCATTCTCAGTGTCGAATTAATGTTTTAGATGGAAATGCATTCTCATATTACACACGCTTTAATTCCCGTATGGAACCAAAAATTCCCAAAATCCTATTTGAGAAAAAATTATAATAAATAACACATATCTTAATATATAAATTTGGGTTACACTCACGAGAAGCCGACACATGTCAAAATTCTAATTAACGAGATTATGACACGTGTCACAAATAATTTAGATTTTGCCACATGTCAAATTCATAAATACAATTATTAAAAATATATTTATACCGAAAGAAATAATTTTAAACAGAAAAAAGAAACTAATTTATTAATTTATCTAATCAATAATTAAAATAAAAAATAATTTTAAAACAAATCCAAAACACGAAAAAAAGAAAACAAAATGAAAACAAGAATTTGTTAATTTATCTAATCAATAATTAAAATTAAGAAATAATTTTAAAACAAATCTAAAAATGAAAAATAAAAATAATAAAAATATAGAAATAATTTTAAAAGTAAACAAGGAAAATAAGAATTTGTTAATTTATCTAATCAATTAAAATTATTAAATAAATTTTAAATGAAAAAATGAAAAAATGAAAAAATGAAACCAAGAATTTGTTAATTTATCTAATCAATAATTAAAATCAAGAAATAATTTTAAAAAAATTTCAAAACACGAAAAAAAGAAAAAAAAAAGGAAAACAAGAATTTGTTAATTTATCTAATCAATAATTAAAATTAAGAAATCATTTTAAAAAAATCTAAAAATGAAAACTAAAAATAATTAAAAAATAGAAATAATTTTAAAAGGAAAAAAGGAAAATAAGAATTTGTTAATTTATCTAATCAATTAAAATTAATAAATAATTTTAAAATGAAAAAATGAAACCAAAAATTTGTCAATTTATCTAATTAATAATTAAAATCAAGAATTGTTTTTTTTTTAAATACAAAAACGAAAATAAAATCTAAAACCCTATCTTAAGGAAAAAAAGTTAAACAATAATTTGTTAATTTATCTAATCAATAATAAAAATTAAGAAATAATTTTAAAAGGAAATAAGAAAACCAAAAAAATTGTTAATTTATCTCATATCTTATTATATAAAGTTGGGTTGCACTCACGAGAGATCGTCACATGTCAAAATAATAATTCATAAGGTCATGACATGTGTCAGTTGATCAATAAGATTATGATACATGTCATAAAAATTATGTTAATTTTGTTTTCCTTAATCAAAAAGGAAAATTAAAGAAAAAAAAGTGGATAATTTTTCGTTTCTATTTTTTTAATACATGTTAAATCTTTTTATTTCAATAAAATTTAAACATTTTCTAAATTTAGATTTTAATATTATTATACTATTTAAGTTCTAATAAATTTATAAATTTTCAAAGAATTGTGAAGGATTTTGGTGAGTGAACGTATTATCTTATATCTTATTATATAAAGTTGGGTTACACTCACGAGAGATCGTCACGTGTCAAAAATATAATTTATAAAATCATGACATGTGTCAGTTGATCAATAAGATTATGATACATGTCATAAAAATTATGTAAATTTTGTTTTCCTTAATCAAAAAGGAAAATCAAAGGAAAACAAATAAAGTGGATAATTATCCGTTTCCCTTTTTAATATATGTTAAATCTTTTTATTTCAATAAAATTTAAACATTTTTCTAAATTTAGATTTTAATATTATTATACTATTTAAGTTCCAATAAATTTATAAATTTTTAAGGAATTGTGAAGGATTTTGGCGAGTAAACGTGCTAGAAAAAAAAGATATTCGGTTTGGAACCGATTGAAGATCTAAACCAGAGGATTTCAGAAGAAAACTGAACATCTTACCAGAAGAACTTCTCGCCTAGATATGAGCGAGAACATAACCGCCGGTTACCGGATTCATTTTTTCATATCTCATACTAGACCTGTGCATTCAGATTTGGTTCAGCTTTGTGAGTTTTCGGGTTTAGAGACCTATGACCCATTCGGGTATTTATAAGTTTTGTTTGGTTCTGCTGTTCCAAGTTTGAGTAAGGTTCCGATACACGAAATATCAAAAAAAAATGAAAAAATTGGTGAAATTTTCAAAAATATAACTATGAACTTTCAGATATTTTTTTGTTAATTTTGGATATTTTAGTTATTTAAGTATAAAAATAATTGATATTTTTGGTTGATAATTGTAGGGTAATTAGGTTAAATAATATTTAAATACAATTAATATTTTTGGGTATATAATTGTATTTCAAATATTTTGGATATCCATTTGGTTTTTGGTTTGGTCTTTCGGATATTTGAGTCCAGAAAAAATATATTAAAAATTGGTTAAATTTGAGTAAAATTTGGTTAAATTTTCACAAATATAACTTAGAACTTTCAAATATTTTATATTTTGCGTATGTTGATTATTTTGATCTAAAAATAATTGATATTTTGGGTTTATAATTGTAGGGTATATAATTGAGTTATATCAAGTTTATATAATAAGATTAATGGTTTTGGATATATAGGATACATATTTTACATGAATAAATTAATTTCTATATTATAATTTTATTATTAACATAGTAAAATGTATACCACATCCATTATAGTAACATTTTTATATATAACATTTTTAGTAACAGAATAGTCAAGTTACACATAATTAGTCCAAAAAACCTAAAGTATATTTTTGTAAGGAAATAATATTATACATTATGATTTATTTTCATTTGAGTCAAAACAATAAGATTTTAATTTAATAAATTTCCAAAAAAAAAAGAAAAAATCTGTCATAGTGTATATTCTGTGTATTCCATTTCGACTTTTCGGTGGAGTGGTCTCTCCCCTCTCTACCCTAAAACACACTCACCCACTTCCTCTGTATAAACCTCTCTCTCTCTCTCTCTCTTCTGCCATGAAAATCGCAGCTCTTTAAGACACAACCTCCTCAGAAATCTCCAATCTTTGATGACTTTTTTACTTCCTTAGTTCTCACTTTATTGTCTGAACGCTTTGAAACTTTTCAGACCCCCAAAATAAAAACGAACGAAGAACTATCAAAAACACAATCAAAACCCACATGGCGGATAATCTTGTCTGTGGAGAGACCAGTGAGTCATGGATCATTGATAACGATGATGAAATCAACTTTGGTGAGATTGATTATAGTAAAGGAGGAAACTTTGGATCAATTCCGATGATTCATGATGATTCTCAATCTTCTTCTTCGTTGAGAGAAGAGAGAATCATAGAGATGTTGGAGAAAGAGATTGAGTTTTGTCCTGGAACTGATTATCTTAAGAGATTGAGTTCTGGTGATTTGGATTTGCGTGTTAGAAACCAAGCTCTTGATTGGATTTTAAAGGTTTGTGTTTTCTTTGATCTGTTTGTTTTAACAAAAATCTCAAATCTTGTTTTTTGTTTTGTTTTGTTTTGATTGATAGTGTCTTCTTTGATCAGTTTGATAGATCATTCATATTGAGGGTTTACTTAAAAGTGTGTTCTTTGATCAGTTTGATAGATGATTCATTTATTAGATTAATTGGATCTTGTTTATAGATTTGAGATTTTTGATCTATTTGTGAGGGAGTAATTGAATTCTTTGTCTTTAATGCTCAATTTTGTTGTTTTTCTGTAACAGGTTTGTGCTCATTACCATTTTGGACATCTGTGTATTAGTCTATCAATGAACTACTTGGATCGTTTCTTAACATCTTATGAATTGCCAGTAAGTTTGATTCATCAATCAATCAATCATCTTCTTGAGACAAATCGATTATTTGAGTGTGAGTGTGTGTTTTCGATTGCGTAGAAAGACAAAGCTTGGGCTGTTCAGCTGTTAGCTGTTTCTTGCTTATCATTAGCAGCTAAAATGGAAGAAACTGATTTGCCTCAAACTGTTGATTTACAGGTACTACACCACAACATTACAGTCTTGAGAACAATCGGTTTTATTTGGAACTAATAATCTTATGGTTTTGATGAGTAGGTGGAAGATCCTAAGTTTGTGTTTGAGGCTAAGACAATAAAAAGAATGGAACTTTTGGTATTACATACATTGAATTGGAGATTACAAGCTCTAACTCCATTCTCCTTCATTGATTATTTCATCAACAAGATTAGCGGTTTCGTGTCAGATAATTTGATCTATAGATCATCTCGATTCATCTTGAACACCGTTAAAGGTGCGTCATTTCTTGAATCGGAATCAAGATATAATGTTCTTTCCATGTTTTGCAACTAACTTGCTCTGTTTAAAGAAGAAGGGCTTGTATTTGATTGGTTTATGTTTTATCAAAATGAATGCAGCAATTGAATTCTTAGACTTCAGGCCTTCTGAGATAGCTGCAGCAGCTGCATTGTCTGTTTCCATTGATGACGAAAAGGCTATGTCTAATCTCATATACGTAAAACAGGTAAAATCATTAGCTTTGTATGGTTGCAAAGAATTGAACTTTGTAGCTTGTTCACGGTCTCAAGAACACACATTTAATCATTGTTCTTTCATTAAGCAGGAGAGGGTGAAGAGATGTTTGAATCTGATGAGAAATATCACAGAGGAGAATGTGCCGGGAGCTAGTTTATCGCCACAGCAGCCGCGATTAGAAGCTAGAGTGGTGGTACCGGAGAGTCCAATAGGAGTGTTGGAAGCAACATGTTTGAGCTATAAGAGTGAAGAGAGAACAGTTGAGTCATGTACAAATTCCTCACAGAGTAGTCCAGACAACAACAAGAACAATAGCAACAAGAGGAGGAGAAAACAATGAGAGAGAGAAAAAAAAAAAAGAGTCACACATTGCTTTTTTTTTCCAACTCCAATCCATAAAGGATCATGACATTTGAGGTTCTTTTCATTTTTGGTTTTTATTCCTTTTTCTTCATAAATTTTCTTATTTTCTCTCTTTAATTTCTCATTTTCAATCAGAAAAATTGGATTGAAAATGAGAGTTTTGTGAGAGAGAAAAAAGAAAAAGAAAAAAAGAGGGCGGCAAAATTAAATAAGTCATTATTAAAGATGATGATGATGAGAGACATCCCTAGGTTCATGTCATTGCTCCAAGGGATTTTTTTTTCTTTCCTTTTTTGTTGCTACATAAGTTCAGATATATAAGAAAATAAAGAAATAGAATGAGAATCTAATTTTATGAATATTTTTTTTATATATTCAAAGGTGACCCTAAAATATGATTTTTTCGTATTTTTCTATATAAAATCGTACTGGCCGCTTAATAACATTTGTTGGTAATAATAGTACATTGATTAACAACAGAGAATAAATTAAAACAATTTTTTTAATATTTTACCTTTTAATATATGTGAAAGTTATAAAATAATTCTTCTTTTTCTGTCAAAAGAAAACAATTAAATTTTCTATATTATTGTTTATACATTATATAATTTTTTTATTGGTTAATAAAAACTGAAAATTTTATTTAAAATAGGCATTGGAAATACCAAAAACAAAACACTTATTATAAATAAATTTAAGTTTTCAAAAACAGTACTTAAATATAAAATAGAAAGTATTGAATAATTGCAACAGAGATGATTTGAAATTTGCATTAACAAAAAAAAAAATCCACCATGGAACAAATAACTCCATGCATTTCAAAGAAAAATATTGTTTTTAACACATTTCACCTACATTGAAAATAATTTTTAAATATACAGCTATGCATGTTTAAAAAATTGACAAAAAATAATAATTACATAATTGGTTTAAAAGAGAATTGCATGCTTTGGGGATTGGAGAAGAGAAAACCATAATGGGCCCTGAAAAGAGGTCTTAGTGGGCCCACTCATTTTTGTTTTGACTATGCGACCGGTCAACATCTCTCTCTCTCCTCGTGTTTCAGAAAAAAAAAATCTCTGAGCATAAGAAACCTTGGGAATCTACTGCTTCTCTTACTTTATTTTATTATTATTTCGTTCATTATTTTATATTTATATATTCTTTTGTAGCTTAATATTATTAAATAATAACGTCAAAACCATGTTATAAAATCATCAAAATAGTTTAACGTGATAACCACCATTACGTACAATAAAGTACATATATAACAAAATGTGTACTACTCCTATTAGATTTTAATAAACAACAAATATATACCTATATTGTGAACTAAATTAGTGTGATTTGGCTTATATAAACGGATAATTTCGTTGTTTGATTTTGCAAACTTTAAATGTACGTACGTAGTCATAATTTAACTAATTAGTTAGAGTTTTAACAAAACAAAAAAATTAGATTTAGCATTAATTAAATAACAATTTGAACCTTAGATCGAGATGGGTGTAAAACGAGGTGAGCATCTTCTTGGGGGCTTCAAAGTATGCATATGCATGTTTGTGTGTAAAATTTAATTTCTTAACTTACTTCCATTATGACAACTTGTGGTACTTCCATATAATTATATGGTTAAATTAGGTTAATTAACTGTCTGCTTTTATAAACACTTTCTTCACAAACATAGTAATTTTTTATGTTAGTTGTTTTTTTTGTTCACTTGCTAGTTGCTCGCACGTAGTATAGGTTGATTTTTACCGAGACCCGACCTCAAGTGATATGAACCATTTGTGTGCAACAGTGATAAACCCATACAAAGTTTTCACAAGGTCAAAAATTTAATATAGTGAAAATATCGAAGTGTAGACTTTGAAGTTTAGTTGAGGCATACACAAGTACACAACAATCAAAGCAAACAGTCGGAGTTCTTCAATATGAAAGCAGTTACTAAAACTCAGAGACTCAGCAAAAAATTTCTTATCTTGTGAACTAGGTAAGAGCAACTCTTGTTCTTTCTGGTATGATTCATGGACGCCATTTGGGGACCTATTATCTTTCCTAGGTCCAAATGCGCTCCAGATCCTAGGGCTACCTTTGGATGCAAAAGTCGTCCACTACAGAACATAGAATGGCTAGATTTTCGGGAGAACTAGAAACAGGAAAATCGAGCAACTGCAAAGCTATTTGGTCTCAGTAGAAACTGCAAACTCAGAGGAGGATACATATCTATGATTAGCTGTTTCTGGAGAGCTTAAGGAAAAATTTATCTTCTCAGATACTTGGAGTGTGTTAAGGAACCATGAGGAGGACGTCCCTTGGGTTAATCAGGTCTGGTTCTCTGGATCGGTCCCTAAGCACTCTTTTATCATGTGGCTAGGTTGTTTGGATAGACTCCCAACTCTGTCTAGGATGCGAAACTGGGCAATTGTGGAGGATGATACTTGCTATCTCTGCGAAATCTATGCAGAAAGTAGGGATCACCTTTTCTTAAGATGCCCTTACAGTTACGACATTTGGAGATATGGTGCCTTGCCAAGCTGCAATACCACTTCACAGGGTTTGAAACTTGGTCAGGTCTTCTCGCGTGGCTCAGATCCCCAACTACGGAGGATTCTTTGGCAGAGCTGAGATTGGTCGCAGCTCAAGCAGTCCTTTATTCGATCTGGCGTGAGAGAAACTCTTGCATCTTCAAGAGAATTCGTACTCCGGCCGAAGGTCTGTTCTCCGTCATTGACAAAGGGATTTGCAACACTTGCTCTGCAAGAAGAACTATCCCAAAGTTTAACATGACCCTTCAATTATGGTTCCGAGACTCTATCTCTTTCTAAATCCTTTTCTCTTTTTATTTTCCTCTTTACCAGGTTGCTCATACCGGCTATTCGATGTTGTAAAAATCTAAACTATTTATTCAAATCCGCTAAATTTATAAAATCAGAAATTATACCAAAAAACAAACAATCAAATATGCCAAAATAAATCTATTATATTCTTCTTTTTTGTCACTCAAATACTTCATTCAAAACTAAACCGTTATATGATAGATTAGCCTATTCGAACAGACCTGGAGAGCAAACATAATAGCTAGAAATATAGAACAAGCACACACATAAGATAAAGATAGATACACAAACTTGTTGAGGCTTGATTGATTGTCAGAAGAGGTATTGAAGATTGCTAACACGAGCATACTCGTGAAAGATAAAGTCTTCAACTCAAGCTCATCAACATATCCTTTACAAAGCATGAGTAGAAGATATTATATTCAATGGGAGAGAACATAAGTTTTATATATTAGGGATGTTATATTTGCACTCCTTTCTCATAACGTAGGCTCGCTCGTGTGTGTTAGTAGCTCTCCTAGGTGAAGATGATTTTTTTGTTTTCTATGAACATCGATTCATTATCGGTTAATAAAATTGAGTTACGAGTATCTTTATCAAAGGTATCAGAGCAAAAACAATTTTCGTAATCAATAAAAGAAACGAAAGCTAAGAAGATGCCGGAAGAAGATAGGGTTCGTGAAACGGTGGAATCGTTGGGGTTGCGCGTGAAGAAGATCCATTGAAGAATTTCATGGGAAGAGTTTAATGAAAAATGGTTTAAAGGGCTTTGTATGTTCTGCGACGAACTAGAAACTCCATCTTTTATGAAACCCATTTCTAAAAATAAGTTTTTTGAATCTATTTTTTTTATGAACAACATTGTCTTCATGTTGGGTGGTAAAAAAAAAAAATCTTCACTCTTTATGATGTTGGTGTATACATTTAATGAAAGTTATAAATTTATGATATTACACTATTATTTTTAAACAAGGCAAACAAATTGGATCAACCAAACTAGTTAGTTGATTTAAATTTCCACACAAATAATGTGTTTAAGATTTCCTTCCCAATGCAGGATTGTGTTGTACACTCTCTATGATTGGCGACAGCACCCTTATTATATATGATCAATGATCAATTCTATGGACCGTACGCGAGCATTATTCATGACTTTTCATTTATATATACAATTTTATGTTTCAAATTCTTCCAGTGAGTCGTTTGTATATTGTTTTATCTGTTACATAAATGCGCCTATTAACATTCTCGACTCCACACAAATTTAGAAATTTTCTACTTCCATCAACTAAAATATTTCTGTGTTTTAGTTATAGTTACAAATATTTATGTGTTTAAAATGCTTTAAATGTTAGAACAGTAAAATCAAACGATAATTATAGAAGTTTGTATGTAAGCAAATTTAGTTTTGGTAAAAGAAAAATTAAGCGACAATCCTGATATGATTTTACAGAAAAAGAAATGGCATCTGATATATATATATATATATATATATATATATATATGCAGTTTTGGCTCTTAGGGTTTTGAATATTTAGAGAGAAAAGGCATATCAGAAATTCACAAGAGCAACCGACTGGTCATGTGAATGATGGCAGATACTACAAAAGCAATAAAAATTCTCCATCTCCCAAAATTTCAAAAATAACAAACTGATCCAAGTTTTTGGAATCTCTTTCTTGGGTCTGTTTGAAACATGTATACCTGTCTTTTTGCAATATATGTAATACATACAAAAGCAAGAAGAACGAATGTATTATTTGCAACTAACAGTGTTTATAGGATTGGTCACGGTGGATCAATAATGTTTAACACTTAATAGTTGATAAAATAGAAAATATACTTAATTTAAATTTAATTTGTTTCAATTTTATTAAGTGGTATAACTCACTCAAAACTTTTATTTGAAGCTTTCCTTAAACTATAGCCTTAAATGTTACTAGTTTTTAGAGTGGTTTTTGACTTTTATTTTTTCAAAAATTCAATTTGTAGCCATTTAGGATTTTGAAAAAGTGGATTTCCTACAATTTAGAGAATCTGGATTTTGATGGTTTTTTCTCTTTTCTAAAGAGAATCAATAATCCTATTTTTTTTAGTTTGTAATAGATTTTGGTGTGGTATATTTTTTTTTCTTTTTTACTCACGACAGTTTTTTTTCTTTTTTAATTTTGTTTACTAATACATGAGAACTAAATCCCTATTATATGATTCTATGGGGTTTTCTTTACAAAACTTGTTGTAACTAATTTATTTTATTTTTATCAATCAATAATAAATCTAATTATTTAAATACCATTTTTCTATATAAGAGTAAACTAAACATATGTCTATTTTCAGTATGTTTTTGGTGTTATGAAATTTTGTAATTTTTTATTTGATTATTAAAATTTAATATCATTTTTACTAATTTTCAAACAAATACAACCAAAATTAAAAATCAAAATAGAAAACATAAAAAACAAAAAAAAAATTATATAAAAACCAAAAACTAAACAAGTTACCATTCAAGTTTTTGAAAAACTAAAATCTACACCAAAAAATCAAAAACCAAAAAAATTAAAAACCAAAAACCAAAAGCCAAAATCAAAAAACTAAAAACCAGTTAAAAACTCTCAAACATTCATGGCCTAATTATAAAACTCATAAAATTAGTTTAATAAAATTTATTTGAAAGTAAATCAAATCAATTTAAAATTTATTAATTAAACTAAAGAGTAAAACCGTTGCATTTTTGCACAGTCTAAGTTTTTTATATATATAAACAATAAAAATTCTAAATCTTTTATTCATAGTCTCCTATGTTGTTCGAAACCAACTGTTGATAATATCACATTTAAAGCATAAATAATCTTTGCCAATTGGATTTGAATTCATGATTTAGTGAAAGCCACTAAACCAAGAGCCATAGTCTCCATGCCCGATATAAGTTGTGATATAATTAGCACAATAACTTTGTTTGGTTCATTCCTATAACGAATCGAATCTAGTTTTTGACATCGTCATTTCAGACAGCACTTTTAACTTTACCGTTCGGAATAATTATACATTTCGGTAATATCTATAAACTACATATCAATATATATATATTCAAATGTATGTAAGTTGGTGCATGCCGCATGCCTGGTCTCTTTTCTCATTATAAAATTAACTAACTATTTCGTGATTTTGTTTAATATTATTCTCGAACGCACATAAGAGTAAGACAGTGTACTTTTTACTCTTATCATTTATCTAATATTTAATTTTCGTCAGCTTATATTATGGAAATGGAATCCATGATAACTTATTATGCTATCATTTTTCTTATTTTTAAATACAGGATAAGATATAAAACTACACGTTTAAGCCATAAGGTTCTTTTATTTTATGTCATGTTTTAAAATTACTACATAGGATCTTACCATTAGATTATATTAGATCTATAATTAATGTTAAGAAGAAGGATTTTGGTTCTCGTGAACATTAATTAGACGTAACGGCAGTATATGTAATGATTACATTGTAATATCATCAAGTTTTGATCGACCACACTTGCAGATTTAAGATTCGGTATAATTGATTTTTTACTATTTTCTTAAACTTTAAATTATACTCCACAAAGAATAAAAGAGAAAAAGTAAAATGGGACTGTCAAACAAAAAAAAAAAGGTGAAAAGAAAAGAACTAGCTCACTTTCTTGATTCTTTCTCTTTTTCTTGCTCAGTTATAATTACTCCTTTTGTTAGAAATGTTAAACTTTTGTATTATTCAACAAAAAAAGAATTGTTTACATTAAGTGGAAACACTTTGAATTGGGTTCTATGAAAAGAACAAAACAACGAGTAAAACTGATATTCAGAGATATTGAGATTTCAATATTATGGTGCCAACAATTATAATTATAAGATGTTTTTATCTTCAACCTCGCATACACAAACTCAACATTTTGAGTAGTAAATTAAAACGAATTTAACTAACATAAAATTATACAGAATCTTCACTGTTTCTATGTTACATTGGGTGCTGCTATTCACAACTCAATCAGTGATTCTAATATTGACAAATTGGAGATTCAGGAGAGTAGTAAAGTTGAAGGAAGAGACAGAGAACAATTGAACTTAATAAAAACAGTGGTCCACAGTGATGAAACATAGTTTCACATTTTATTAACTCTACAAGTTTAGTAAATGATAGATATAAAACCAATGCTCTTAACTAACTTCACTGTTCATAATCTTTCCTCTACTAAATATATGAATTGATACATCAAAGATTCAAAATAGAGAACCAAGAATGCTGTATATACATTTCAAGGTTTTATTTTCTCGGTTTATTTTCGTGATTGAACTAAGAATTTTTAGATGAAATCTGGTTGACCAGTTGATGTCAAGCAACGATGCCACATTCGACTATTGGGATCAACTGATTTTGGATATGCAATTACCTCAGGGATTGGTAAATAAGCATAGTGAGTGTTGATTATCCCTACCGTGATTCCACTGTATCCAGCAAATGCACCATGAACCTGTTTTTATATGATCATAATCATAACAAATTCAGAGCTTTTATCGAAAAATCGATAAGAGTGACTTCAAGAAGTGACTTACAGCGTTTTGTCCAAGAACTGTGCAGAGGATACCATCTGATGCATTAGCACGGACAGCGCGAATCATGTATGTTGGATCAATGTACTTCACATCTATTGGAATACTTAATTCTTTAAAATACTTCTTCGTCTATACCAAAAAAGATGAAGATTTAGCAACTACACTACGCAACATCAAAATGAATCCAAATCAAAACTCTTTTATCTAACCTCTTGTTGAATGTGAACACCGAAATCACCAAGTACTGTGTTTCCAGATGCATCTTTGGCATTAGTTTTCTCGAGAAAATTCTGCAACAAAATGCCAAGAAACGAAAAACCCGAAATATAACTTCTGGTCGTATAGTGGATAATAAAGCTCTTCAATTGTTATTGTATTATAGTTTACCTGTCCAGCTCCTTCTGCTACACAGATCACAGCGGAGCCTTTTGTTTTGATAAGGTACTTCAAATGCTTAAGTACACCATTAGGCCCATGAATATTAAAGGGAACCTTGAACAAAGGAGATGCATAGAATCTCATTAATCATGTTTTGGGAAATGAAGATAATAGCCAAAATAAAGAAGTACCTCAGGAATCAAACAAATGTCGACTTGCCCGCTTGCTAAAGAGGCTTGCATCGCAATGAAACCACTGCTACGACCCATCAGTTTTACAACACCAATGCCATGATAAGCACTATGCGCCTAATATACAAAGACCATATCGAAAAAATAGCAATGATTTAAGTATTCAAAAGCAAAGAGACATATTAGTAAATATCCATAGAAAGAGTAGATGAAAGTTACCTCAATGTAGGCAGAGTTTATAGCTCGTTGTGCTTCTTCAACAGCAGTATCAAACCCAAAAGTTTTATCCATATGTAAAATATCATTGTCTATGGTTTTTGGCACACCTACTACAGCTACCTTCATCTTTCTTTTGAGGCACTAAGATCCGGAAGCAAGAGAGAACGGTTAATTAAACGACTTCGAAACAAAAATGAAGATTTACTATAAATACTCTACTTACTAAGAAGGAGAAGAAGCAAAGCTATCTTTACACAAGAAAAACATTTTAGTTTCAAGTGTTAAGTAACAACCTCATTGTGTATAGCGTTGGCGCCAGCATGAGTTCCATTTCCACCCAACACAAAAAGCATGTTGATTCCTCTTTCCTAATTAAAATCAAGTTTCATAATTCAGAATCTGTCATCTCAGAAAGTTGAAAACTTTTGTATTTAAGAATGTTACTAAATGATATATATATATACCTCCATGCTGTCTACAATTTCACTAACACTCGGCCCTCCGCGTGAAACTCCAAGCAAGCTTCCTCCAGATAGATGAATGTTTTGAACCACTTTCCTAGATAACTAAAGATCAAGAAGTAAAAGATATAATCTAAACGAGAAAAAAGAGATTAAAAAAGAGTTTTTTTCTTTTAAAGATCAAGATCAAAACTTTACCGGCATTTCGGTAAGATCTTTATCGGAGAAGCCTCGATAACCAAAAGGAATCCCCACAATGTTCTTAACACCATAAATCTCAAGAGTGATCACAATCTGCAATGTATCCCAAACAACAATCAAACACACACACACACACATAATCAATAATGCCAAAGTTTAAGACACGAAACTCACATGTCTGATGACATCATTAAGACCAGGACAAAGCCCACCACAAGTGATAATAGCAGCCTTCACTTGTTCCGGTCTGAAGTATATCTTCTCCCTCGGCCCAGCACGATGAACCCTAGTGATCAATCCCATCACACAATTATAACCAAACACAAAACAACAAATACAAAAACTCAAAACAAAATCAGATTTTTTTACCATTGCTCAACCCAAGAACAGTCAGGATCAATACACTCTGCTCCAGCAGACGTTGGTGATGAGTAACTAATAACCTAATTTCCTCAAAAAAAAAACATATCAAGCTCACAAATTTCGGTAAAAATCAATCCAATTTCACTAATTTGAGTAAGAATCAAATTGGAAATAACCTTGAGAAGGACTCTATCATTGTTATTAATGTAACCATGCCATTCTTCATCAGAAGGATAACCACCAACAAAATCTTCAGTCGGAGACCTAAAAATCAAAACTTTTGAAATTTCTAAAACTCTATAGAATCTGAAGCAAAAGTGAAATCAAAGTATAAAACTAACCTCATCTTGAGACAAAACGTCGAACGAATAGCTTCTGCATCGGGGAAGACGTCAGTGATGTGAGGAATGCTGAATCGTTGCTCGAAATCTCTTTCGTATTTTGATTTCCAATCTGGATCCTTGAGATCGATCGACGATGTCGAGATTTTGCTATGTTGAATCGCTGATGCTTTCAGGGACGAGCTACGAGAGATTCGTGAATGATTCGCCAGAGATCTTGATTTCCGGAGGATTAATGAGCTGAGTCCGTTAGAACGAACGAGAACGCCGGGATTGATCGCCTGAGAAAGAGTATCCATGGCGAAAGATTCCGATCGGATCTTTGCTTAGGTTTCTCAGTCAACTGAGTTTTTTTGGAGGGAGTTTTTAACAAATTACAAAAAAAAACAGAGTGATAAAGTTTGTTTAGATCTCTCTTTACTTTTGCTCTTTAGATTAACGAAGAAGAAAGAGACGAGACATACAAATTCTAACTATATTTTTAGTCTCTAATATTTTCATGCCAGTTAAAAAAGTAAGATTTTATTAGATGAATTGAGTTTTTTTTTTTTCTTGAATTTCTGTGAATTGATTTCGTATTTTTAATTTTTATCAAAGATATTGGGAATAAACCCTAATAAATTTGAATCTGATTCGTCGGAAAAAAGGATTGAATCTGATTCTAATTGTTTGAAAAAGTCAAAGGAGTTTTTTTTTTTTTTGTCGTCAATAAAACTAGTCTTTTATATTTGACTTTTATTTATAACATTACAGATTCAAAGTCATAGTCTTTTTTCAACTCCGTCCGTGGTCCACTAGACCTAACAATCAAATCAATAATAACACCCAAAGTCCTGTCGTAATTATTTTCCAGCCAATATCTTTTGGTATCTACGAAAGTACCCCAAATCTTTTGATATTATTGAAACTGGCCCACATCTTTTGATATTGTTGAAACTGCCCCACATCTTTTGATATTGTTGAAACTGGGTTATTATTGTTGATTTAAAAATCAAAGATCAATCAATATACAATGTGATTCTTTGCTAAACTGCACATTTTAGATTCTTGATTTATTCCTTTGTTAGTTTGGTTCTTTGTTGATTTCTTACTTGATATACATATCATCCCTACATCAGAGTTCAACACAGAAAGCAAAAACAGCTGCTATATACACATCACTCAAGGAGATGGTAGATAGAGGAAGAAGATGAATTAACATTGTAAATATTGCTTTTACAGTAAAACCTCTATAAATTAATAATGTTGGGACCATGATATTTTATTAATTTGTAGTGATATTAATTTATCTATAAATTAATATTCATTAATTTATAGTATAAAATAATATTTATAAATTTATAGAGAGTTTTGTTAAAAATTAAAAATACATAAATTAAAACAATTTGATCTAAATAAAATTAATGTTTTGGATATTATAAATTTCAATAGGTTTGGACTTGAATCAAATTATTTTGATAATAAATAACAAAAATTATAGATGAATTCACTTATATAAATGATTAACATGAATTTAAATTTATGATTAGTGACCTTAATTGTTGTATTTAAACAGCTTATATGACTATTGAAATAAAAATTATGATATTAAGAATTGAAAAACTTATCAAAAATTTTGCTTATTATTTTTATGACAAATTTATAGATGAGATAAAAATAATGTAATTTAAAATACAACCGAATATTTTCTTATATAAGAAAAGTTAGTGATGAGTTCTAACAGAAATTTATTAAAAAATACTAAAAATAATATATATATATATATGCAAATTTAAATAATTATTAATTTATGTTATTAATGAGACCATATATTTACATAGAGATTCTAAAAAATTATTATTTTATTATCTTATCGAATTTTGTTCATTTTTAATCCGGCCCAACTTGGAGCCATCAAATTTTATTATTTTATAGTGTTTATTAATTTATCGAGTATTAATTTATAGAGGTTTTACTGTAGTTAAAATATCAGAAATCATGTTAAAATAACGGTTATTGTTTTTTTAAGGTAAGTTTTTTTAAAAATTTAAATAAAATTAAAAAAAAAGAAACTATATAATAAATATTAGTATGCATAAAGACGTTAAAAATATCGATTTAAATTTAAATAGAATAAATCATTTCAATATTATTTTAACAAAATATTTATTTTTTTGTCAAAATATTTACTTATTATCTTATTACAAATTCCAAAAATAACTAATGTAAAATTCAAAATTATGGACCAATCTTCTCAAATTTAATTCAAACTTTTAATAATTAAGAAATACGCTGATTACATATTTGACTAATCTTTGTTAAAACATTCTTAACATGTAAACAAAAGTATATTTTATAATAAAATATCATAATATTTTGAATTTTACAAAATATATTAATTCAAATTGAGTTAATTTAAATTATTTTAATAAAAATTGAATTTACCTTATTTTTAAAATTCATTAAGATCGTGATTTGTAAACTAACAAAAGCCATATTCTATATTCTATTAATATGTTTTGTGAAAACATAAATGTCCAATGAAAAATTACATTAAATATATTTTCATATGATATATAATTTTAATTTTCTAAATTATACCTGTTTAAGTAATTCATTTTACTAACTACATATACTTTCAAAAACTGTAATTAAATTTTGATTACTCTAATATCCTTATTCAACTAACTCAATATGTTATTTTAAAGATCAGTCTATTTTTGGTATTGGAATAGAAAATAGTGGGTATGAAACGGGAACAGATCATTCGGATAACAAAAAAACATTACTTGAACGGTTTTCAATAAAAACGGGATAAGAATTTTTTATAACGGTACAGAATTAGAAAATTTGTGTAGGTAAATTCAATTTTCAAATTATCATTAATTTCGGTAAGAGTTGACTACGAGACGGGTAAATATCCACATCGAGACATGTATTTTAGGAATTTCGGGTAACTTTTGAAAACATTTAGAAAAATTTTAGAATTATAATTTTTTGGATAATTTCTACTAATTTTATAAAAATTAAATATTCAAACGGGAATAACAAACATTGATGAATGGGTATTTTTTTGTTAAAATTGTCAAGCGGATAATTATTTAAAAGGAAACGATTATTGGATGGAAGACTTTTTATAGATTCTGGCCGAGATGGTATTCCGTTTCAAAATAGATATAGTACCTAGGTTATATAGTGAAATAACCCAAAACTAAAACCGACTCCAAATCCGATTTAAACACCCATATCAAACTGTAAAAAAAGTTTAGATTAGTTTTAAAAATATACATGTAACATTACGTAATATTTATAACGTTTTTTTCAACTGCTTATAATTACTTAAAACAGTTTAGAAATCCAAACCGGGAGTACATGGTCTACATAAACTGTATCATACGAATATAGCCTAGTACTACGTGCTAAAACATCCACTTTAAAATTTAAACTGCAAAGAATTAAAAATAAAGAAAACAAAACAAATAAATAAATTTTTGTTCCGTACGAACTATTCCAAGCGTGTTGAGAAGGCATGTCATTCCGTCGGTGTAGACACTATCTTTATCAATTGAGAGCAATTTGTCGCAAAAACTACCTTTGTCTTCTGTTGTGCGAGCATGCACGTCATAGCATTACTTAACATTTATAACTAAATTATATCTTAAATTTCAATATCAAATAAATTTTCTCATAAATATAACCCTGCACATACATGCGGATCCGATTCTAGTTGCAATTAATCTCTTATCTCATAAACTGACATTAAATTTGTAAAATTCAGCTAGTATCTGTATTTTTGGAAAGTATAATTTTATGCAAAATAATGTTAAATTGAGTCTTCTGAAATGATAACTAGGGGGGGGGGCTTCTATGGTCCATAAGTATGTATCATACAGACCGAACAGCACCTGATTGCAAAGAATCTTGCAGAGCAGTGACCGCGCCTTCATAGTTTAAGAAACCCATGAACCAGAACTCATGATTGTCTACTGAAATCACCTGCATGTACTTTTCCGCAGGATTGACTATGCTGCTTGATGGATTCACAGCTTTAAGTTGATGTAATGGGATTACTACCTATTTAACAAGAAGACAAAAAGTGTTCATTTAATCATCAGTGTAAACAATCTATACCAATAAATAAACAATCTAAACTGATACTATCATATAGGATGGTTTCGAGGAAACAAGAGATGAAAGCTGATGCTATTGCATTATTACTCTCACAAAAAGTCCATGGATTTATGATTCCAGGTAACTAACTAGTCAAGATTGTTTCTTCAATCTAAATGAATCACTATATATAAGGCAGCTCCTTGGCTATTGCTACTAACACAATCATAGCGAGACATTTTCTTACGCATTGACTAGAGAAGCAGCCAACAGATTTCAAAGAGTTAATGATCACAAAGATAATAATATGGTGTCTTCAAAATGGTTATAATTCTGAAATACAAGATGTGTGACATTACCTTGTAATAGCTCCATTCGGTTTGGCCACCGTTTTTATACGAGAGAGGGTTGTCACTACAGTAAGCAAGTTTGGCAGTGGATATATATAGAACTCCCATAACTGGGCCAGCTGATGTTGACAAGTAACATGCAAACGAATTTAGAAGCTGTTCTTCAGGAACAGTCTCAAAGGTTTGTCGGAAAATCTTCTCATATCCTCCTTCTGCAAGGACCTTGGTACTCTGTGCAATTCTTCCCATAGCAGCATCCGCAAAACTCGGAGCAGTTCTCACTGGTTAAAAAGAGAAGATTATAAAAAAGATCACTTGAATAAGTCCTGAATGAAAAATGCTAGAGAAGCAAACAAATAAAGCACATCTAATCAAGGAAGACATGAGTTAGAGTTCATGCATAAACACTATAAACATAAATTAAATCGTATAAACTTTGTTAATCCCCCAAATTCAAAAACTTAAAATAGTTATCAGACATTTTCCCTCAACTTCCATTGCTCAACCATCTACCCAATCTACTGAGAACTTCGTTCGATTAGAGCGGTAATTCTTCAGTACGTCAAAAGGCTTTTTGATTCCAAAACTAGGAGCTAATTCTATACTAGTTACACAACATCACGAATGACCATGTCCCAAGCTCAAATTGATACCAGCTCTTATTTCACCAAAGGATGTTTTTTTTTATTATTGTTTGCTCAAAAGCATTATAATTCCAAATTCCAAAGAAGTAACTTTGCAACTAATATCTAATCTGAAGCACCTAATTTCAATCTACTAAGAACTTACAGAAAAACATCACAGCACAGAGAAAAGAATCAGCTTTAAGGTTATTCAGACTCTGTAATAAAGACTAGGCGTGGGTAAGTAAAGCTACAAAGTTTGACAGACTGAAACTGGGAGGTTCTTCTTGTTAGATGTCAAGAAAGAGAAATTTTTAGTTACTGTGATCACAAACTTGATAAATATCAAAAGATACATAATTGTATGGAACCACACTGTTCTAAACTGTTTATGAAGATTAACCCAAAAAAAAAACAGAGATGTTTCTTCCCACACAATATGATTCAACAGCTAATAGCCCATTAACTATTCTAAGCAAGAAATCGACAAGATCAAAAGGTACCGACTTTTTTTCTTTTTGATCAAAATCAATGTATTGACTAGACTGATATTCAGGGGAGTTTTCCGTTTATAATTATGAAAATTTATCTAAACAAACCAGTGAGAAATGAGAATCTCCTATTTTATAGCAAGTTAGCAACACCATGTTGAGAAACAATCAAGAATTGGGAAATCATGAAGAAAAACTTGAGCAAAACCAAATATGGTGATATTAACTCAGTCCTAAAACCAGCAGCAAACTAAACACCAACATACAGCAGAAGAATTGAACCATAAAGCCAAAAAAACAAATCTTTTACGTTTCTCAGATTATTCAGCCAGAAATGTAGCCTTTCAAGATTCTAAAAACCACATTGCAAACGATACAACCCATGATCTGATCATGGAAAACACTCAAACCAAGCAACTTCTAACAATAGCTAATGAACAAATCTTGATTCCCCTGTACTCTTAAGGTATATTGATATGCCGAAAACAAACCACAAAAGACATCTGAATTCAATTCAATTCCATACATTTGAAAGTCTTTTCAATAAAAAAACTTACGGTGCTGCCACGTGTTCCCGGCAAGGCTCTCCGTCTTCTTTGCTGCTTCTGCAACCCTCCTTCCCCATCTCCCAAGCGCTCCTTTCACAGACTCCATCGTATCTAATCCAATTCAGAGAGACAAAGAGATGACAAAAAAACGTAAATAAAGTTTACAAACACATCTCACCGTTACAAATCATAACATACACAACAGTTACACACTTACCTTTCAACGAAACATCGGACGTCTCAGCAGGAGAACGAGCAATATACGGATTAGATCCGTCCGGAGAAGACGATGCAGCTTTCTGATCCGGTTCCTGTGAACCAGACACCAATTCAGGGCTCCAATGAACAGATTTCTTCGATCCAGACGATGTTCGAGCCGGTGCTTGCGCTTGAGCCGCTATTGGATCGATCCCTTTCGTCTCGATTTCAACCTGAGATAAAGTTTCATCAGAAAAAGCTATCTCAGTGCTCGCATCATCACCTCCCTTCGGATCGACGTTCACCGATGGATTTGGTTTCTGATCTTTCACTGGAACATCTATCTTCACATCCTTATCTACCTTCGCCGGCTCCATCGTGCTGAATTGGCTCTCAACGGACGAATCGTAGCGCGTACGGTGGCGCGTGAGATAATCGGTTTGATCTGAGTTTGAATTTTGCAAGGATGGTATCGTTGGCTTTGATTTTTGTTTTTCTTGGGTAAAAATAAAAATTTATTATATAAAATAGAGGATGGGATTGCCGGGAATACAGGTGAAGCGTCAATGACAATTAGAGATTTTAGACCGGATTTAACCGCTAAATAACTAAATCTTTCCATACATTACATATGAATATGATCATAATTATGATTCTTAGATTTTTTTGTTAGATGATTAAAAGGTATGGACTAGATTTTATTGAGTTGATAAAATTATCTTTCTCGACATTTTAAGGGTTGACAAAAAAAAGGTATTAATTTAAGGATGCATTTTTTTGGTCACGGTTTAAAAATGGTTTTGGTTTCATATTTTTTTTTAAATTTCAATCATGTTTTGTAGTTGGTGTTTTTTTAATAAAATTTGATATTCTACCGTTGATTGTTGAAGGGTTGTTATTTGCATATGTCTGTATAAAGTTCTTCAAGCTACTCTTAGCACATGATTAAGATATATAAAAAAGATGTTCATATCTTATAGAACTTTTATATATATTCTTAATAATGAGTATTAAGCTCTAGAGTTATAGAATATGGATATTTTAAAGTTTTTCTGAAATTGGATGACACTTAATAAAGTTGAAATATTAAGTCTCTAAACTGAATTAGGAAGTTGATAAAAAAAAGAATTTAGATGAAGAAACAAAATTTTATATGCAATAACTAATTTTCAAACTTAAAATTGCAAATATGTAAAATTTGTACAAGGACGTTTCAAAAAACATTTGAGAAGAAACTAGGATGTTGATGAGCTTGAGCAAGGGAAAAAACAAAAATAATAACCACAACACACTCCATATGGCGAGTATGCAGAACAAACAAAGATCGAAGCGGATTAGTGATGATTTTTTTATAGGTTATGTGAGGCAGAAGCAGGTAAGAAAGAAAAATTATATTCTTAACCATGAGTATTAAACTATAGATTTATAGAGTATTAGTATTTTACAAAAGAATTTCATATCTTATATAGATTTTTCATATATATTCTTAATCATGAGTATTAAACTCTATATTAATAGGGTATGGGTATTTTAAAAAAAAAAATTTGAAACCGGGTGGCACTTAGTAAAGTTGAAATATTAGGGTACTAAATGAATTTGGATGAAGAAACAAAATTTTATATGGATCAACCAATTTTCAAACCTAGTTAGATACTATGACAAATGACAACGGATCTATAGCTAAAAAAGAAAAGTAATGTCATGTCACTGATCGGGATGCGGAGGTGGAAGAGATGCAGTCACCGCCGGATCTATAGCCAAAAAGGAAGAGTAACGTCGTGTCACTTGATTGTACACGGTGATAACTCGTAGATCATTGGGATCCAGAGCTGAGAGGATGTTTCGCTTGTGGGGGCAGGGATCGTGAAGAACTTTGTATTTTGATTCTCAACCGCCTGATCATAGGGCATAATTTGCTTAAGAGTTGTTCTTCTATTTGTATTTCCATCATCATGTATCGCTTCCGTTGCATTCAATATAACATTATTTTAAAAAAAAAAAATTATCGTATTCTGATAATATTATCGATATATAATATATATGTATATATAATCATCTAAAACTGCAGTTATCTTTGGAACCAGTATTTTCTTTTTCAATCTAAGAAGTAAGAACTAAGATATATACCACGTTAACAAAATAATTAATTGTTAAAACTATAACTGATATTTCTCAAATATTTGATCGTTAAAAAGTATTAATCGTTAAAATTATGATAAAAATATTTTGGCCAGAAAAATTATGAGAACAGAGACAATTATTAATGAAAAGCCAATGACAATTATTAAGGTCAAAGCTCAAGTATCTAACAATTTCTAATTCAAGAGAAATTATTGTTAGGTGACTTCTTCTAGAAATGAAGATTTATGCGCGTTTGCTCGACTTTTTCGTCCTAACAATAATGGGAACCAAGTAATCTGTTAGTAGAAGAATATCAAAAGAAAATTAAATAACTCTTTTTAGTAATTTATTAGCATAAATATTTGACAGATTTTGCCAACCCCGGATCTTATATATACAGTCCAGATAACATATTACAACAAATATATAAATATATAATAACTTATTTTCAACAAAAACGAATATAAACATATAGTTAACAGATAAAAATTTGATAAATCCACTAGACAGATATAATTACTATGAACCTGAACAATTACCCATTTTTCGGATAATACATGTTGATCACATCTACTCACCCCTAAGTACCTACAGTCAACGAGGTCCTAATCACCTATCTAAACATTAATGAATCTCAGAATAACCTCGCTAAGAATAAACACGTGGCAGACATCTGAGCATCCGTCCGTTTGGTGCACCTCCATGTAGATGATTCTTCAAGGAAACTTCAAAAAACTCTAACACGTCAAGTGGAAATTTAAAAAACAAAAAAAAAAACGCGGCAATTATTTTCAAACCGCCATTGTCAAGCTAAGCCATGTTGTATTTTTGTAAGTGGTGCCCATGATTAGTGTCAACACAATCATTAATTAAATTATTAATTATCCCAAACCATCGCGTATATATAGAACTCTCTTCTCTCATTGTTTCACAACATCAACAAAGAGTTTAAACATTAAACAGAGATCAAGTTTCAAGATTCAGACAAAAAGAACATAAGAAGAGAATCTAAAGATGAGTCCTAAGGCATTTCAAGTTTTGATCTTTCTTGGTTTCTTGGCCACTTCATGTCTCTCTCAAGCTCCGGCGCCGGCACCAACCACCGTTTCTCCTCCACCTACAGCTCTTCCTCCGGTGACAACAGAATCACCTTCTCCAACTCCGGTTGCTTCACCGCCTCTTCCAGTTAACGAGCCGACTCCGGCTCCAACCACCGCTCCTACCACTTCTCCGATAACATCTCCGGTTGCTTCTCCTCCTCAAACTGATGCTCCTGCTCCTGCTCCCTCTGCCAGATTAACTCCGACTTCGGCTCCGGCTCCGGCTCCAGGACCAGACGGCGCCGCTGATGCACCAGGAAATGCCGCGTGGTCTAACAAAGCTTTCCTTGTGGGAACAGCTGTTGCCGGAGCTTTATACGCTGTCGTTTTGGCTTAGAAGGCTTCTGAGTTTGGTGGATTTCGATCCTCTGCTTTTTATTTACTGTTTTATTAATTACTTCTTCTCGTTCATATTTGTTTTTTCTCTATTATTATTATTTTGACGGGGACACGTGTATAATTCTTGTTGGCTGAGGATGAACATAGAGATGATATATATTATGGTGTAATATCTATTATTTTTTATAAATTAAAATAATTCTTTTAAACTTTTTTTCACCATGTGTGGACCTGAAAAATTGATCGAATGTAAGTTTTTAAATTTATTTTCTGAAATATGGTATTAGTTTGTAATTTAATATACGTGGTCACGGCTAGAGCTAGAAATTTTCTAGAAGGACCAAAAACACTTTTAACTTTATTATGAAATTTACATATAATTTTCGTCAAACTAAAAAAGGTTTTAAACTACACAAAATTAAATTACATTTTAAACTATCCAGATTTTTAAAATTTTTATGCAATTAATTGGTTAAGTCCAACGATACTCGTTCAAAAAAAAAACTAACCGAAAATATGAATTAGTGTCAAAAATTACTATGGAACCAAGAAATAGTATTTTTAATGATACTCTCGCATTCATAAATCTAAAAATCGTAAAAAGAAAAATTGGATAGTTTAAAAATATAATTTGTAAGTTTGTATAGTTTATAAAATAATAAAAACTCATATAAAATAAGTTTCACTGAGTGAAGTTTATAGATAAAAATAAAATTTCTGGATGGATATAACTTTAGTGAGAAAAAATGTAGTCTACTCTACGGGGTAAACCCAAACTTAATTAAAAGCTCTAATGTGAGCTTGGTTTTCAAATAAAAAAAAGTTGTGTGTGGCAATTCTTGCATCTTTCTGGTATTTAAATAACTCAATTTTCATTCGTCACCCAACACAAGGTCATTAGTATTAGCCCATTACCTACTAGTGGGCTTGAAAAGAGGTGTCCTCCATCTTTCACAAAATTGGGACTTATTCAAACATAGTAACATACTTTTCCTTGATTGAAGTTTCATCAAATATAATTGAGACTAGATAGGAGAAATGTATACTTTATAATTCGATAGTTTATATAATAATATATTATTTTTAGCATATAATTTTTTTTTGTTTTTAGAATATAAAATTTTTGTTTTTAGCATATAATTAATTTTATTTACTATTAGTATTATTATTATATTTTGTTTGTGGATTAAGTATAAATTAAATTACATATATATTTAAAATGTTGAATTCTGATTTAGTATTATAAATATAATTAGATATTATTATATTTAATTAATATGATTGAAATTTTATAAAGTTGATAGTTATTCAGATAATATATATATATTGTTGGGTCAGCCGAGATCCATATGCAGAAGTCCAAATTTGTTATTGTCTATCAAATTGATTCAATCACCGAAGCCCATATGTTAATATATGTGTCTTTGTTTTGGTGTATAGTACATATGAATTGTTAGTATAGTTATTATATACATTTATTACTATGTAATGTATGTATTTTAAGTATAAATTATGTGTTTTAGTAAGGTAAATAAACTATAAGGGTTGTATAATGTTAAACATGGCAAATATAGATATTATATTGATTTTTTTTAATTTTGTATATCTATATATAAATATATTTTGAATTTGTGATAATGATATATATATATCTTAATATATGTGAATAAATTAAAGTTATGGTAAAATATTCAAAGTTAAAATAGAAATCATTGGGTATGTTTGGTTAATAGAAAAATTTAAATGTTTATTAATAAAAGTAGATATTGTTTCTGAAAAATTATAGATATTGTTTAGAAAAATTAAATGAAAACATTTTGAAATAAATAGAAAAAATATCATCAATATGGCCCAATATGTCGATTGGGTACATTCATTTTTAAATTTTTTTTTTACAATCTTTCTTCTTTTATGGCCTTATTCTTTGTTGTGCCTTTGATTAGCTGCAATCTAATTTATAAGCCCAAATTATATCAAAACTGCTCAGACAAATCTGGTCTGATAAAACCTTATGTTTTCTTTCCACTAATATTGATTCCCTTTACCTACAACAAAAGAAAAATAACTTTACTCTTCACGATGATTTTATCTCAAAATAACACATTTGTTTTTCTAGATCTTCGTTTATTCTCGGAAATCAGTCGCCCAAGAACATAATGACGCTAATTGATTTCTAATTTTTACTCCATGTGTTGTTCATCTCTACTATTAAATTGACTGTAGGTTAACGGCTTCGAGATTAATAATGATTTGTTATTACTTAATTTCGTTTTCCTTTATTGTGTATATTTGATGTTTAGTATATAAGTTTAGGTTATGATTTAGGTAAATTCAATGTGATATATAACTATATGTATAGTATATGAGTTTACAAAATGATTTATAGAATAATTTTTTTTTTATTGTTGATGAATCTTTTCTATTCCATATTGAATGTATGAATTCTTATAGGCGTTTTTAAAACATTTGTTGAAAGTTTGATTAATTTGTTGATGGCTAATATTTTTGTAATGACAGGAGGATCATTCAAATAGAATGATAGACAGAACTATTGCAGAGCTAAAGGAATGAAGAACTTGGCTACCTTATTACTCGAGGTAATAACAAAGTATGAATGACTATCCAATCATCTTTTGTGATGCGATTTTCAAACTTATTCAGAAGTCCCTTCTTAATAGAAGAATTCTAGATTTTGGTTCCCTGTATAATGTTATTTAAGAAATAGACAACTAAAAAGTTAAACATGTGTTTCACATCATAATTATAGTTATGGTCAAAATAATATTTGTTGTTTAAACAAACTTACTCTCTGATCAGCTAACACCATCTCAAATGTTTCTCCAGATTGTTTAGTATATTGTTTCCAGGTGTGGAGAATCTTAACCTGAATGCGCCAGCTGGTTTTAAATGGCTTCACATCAGCAAGGTAAGTCAAAGCCATTGCACCATTCATTTTTCGATCACTTTTTGTGAGGTTAAATTGTTTAACATTGCTCTTTTAATTATATGGAGATGTATACTACTATTATTTATCTTAAAAGGGAATATAATTGTAACAAAAAGGTTTGATGATTGATGAGTAAAAAGACAAGGAACAAGAACAGCTAAGTTTGCTTATAGAATTACCGACCAAAAGTTCAGACAATGGGATGTCACATTTTCGTTTTCTCTCTCTATCCCCCAATCTCTCTTAGGAATCATAGAAAAAAAGAAACAACAAATAAAACCAAAGAACGAATAATATATATAAATATCCAAAATTGTCAAACCAAAAATATTAATTCTCACTTTACTGTATGTGTGTAACCTTGAATTTACAAATCTTATTGTTTTACATCAATCTATTTATGAGGTTTGGTGTTTGATACACTCGAAATTCCTGATGAAAAATATACCATTATGACCATCAAATTCAAAACAACATTAAAAAAAAAACCTATTTAGATTTGATTTTGTTAGTTTTTTTACCCGTGGATGTGTCGGCAAATTTTGTGAATTATTTTACAGTATGTTACAACAAACCCTTGATGCTAAACTTTCAGAGATTTGTAGTCACAGACTCATAGTCGTGAGTGAATGTATGGCTGTAGATTGAATTAACGGATCGAGTTGTGTAGAGTTTAATTGGTTTGAATTTGGTAGAAAAAAATAGTGGTATATATTAATGTATTATAAACTTTTGACAGAGTATGAGTTTGTTATGATATGCAAAGTTTTGGTGCATAAGGCTAGTATATGTTTTTTTTTGTTTAAAAGGGCTAGTGTATATATATACTAGCCCAATATATATATATATATATATATATATATATATATATATATTTTGGGCTAGTATATGTTATTTCTATAATTTTGAAGTTTTGCTTGTTCTTTTGGTATGATTATGTGAAACTTATAGTTAAGTGTCTTAATATTATTTCATTGTGATTTTAATTATGGTTAGTCACTAGCTATAAGTATTTCTAAAATGCTATATGAATATATATTACAAGAGACTAAGGTGCCATATATAATTAAATAAAAGGTCTTTTGTATACGCTTAACATGGGGCACATATATGCAAGTAGAACAAATTAAAGGTGAATGAAAAAAGCCAAAAAGACATGAGTGGAGAAACCAGGCTAGCTTAGACACGATAATATACTACTTCCCTTTTGTTAGATTTGGACCCAAATGAACTTTTTTTGTTGTTGTTGTTGTAATTTTATATAAAAGCTCATTGCTTACGTTTCTTCGTTTGTTAAAAATCTAGGCTCATACCTTATACCTCATACCTCATGCTTTGTTTTGTTTCTTCTCTCTTCTTTTTGTTTTAGAATCAACAAACTGACCCTAGAGTAATTGAAATTGGAAAAACCAAGTGGTCCTTAAATCAATGATAATATATAACATTCCTTTATATTCCTTTATATTTTTGAAGAAAAAGATTAGTGAATATTAAGATGCACGAGCTGTAACGATGAATCTCTTAATCAAAAGAATGGAGAAAATTTTTAATTATTTTTTTTGTGAAGTGCTTAATTGTTTATAGGAATAAGATTTAATTAATATTAAAGTTTGTGGAGTCTAGTGAAAGTGGTAGAGATCTAATGGTCTAATCATTATGCAATTATTATCCAACTCTTCCTGTCGTACGGGTATAATATACATTCAATTGTAAAATATGTAAAATGATTTTTAGCAGGTGAAAAGGCAGAAATGTTGTATTATTATTAGGGAATAATAATTTCATCCAATCTGTATTTGTTTTGGATTACTCAATTTGTTCTCTTTTCTCTTTTTAATTTAAAACTTTTTGTTTGATGAAAATGTATGCCAATATTAAAATTATACTCCAACGTCACCCGTAGCTCGGTACATGTGGTCGAAATATACGTTTTATCACATATATTATATACATTCATACGTGTGTGTAGCTATTCCACATGTAATTTTCGTTATTTCACTCTAAACTACATTATATCACAAATTTAATGCATCATGTTAACAACAATGCTTATTTAGCGTCAACTAATCAAAATGTTATGCAAATGTGAAATGTATTCTGACACTAATTACAATAGTTGTGTTTGATAACGCCAGTCATTTATCAAAAAACGTTTAAAACACTTAACATTAAAACCTAAAACAAAACAAAAAAGTTTTAAACAGTAACTATCTGTTTTCGCAAACTTTGACACTCACAATCGCATCAACTACGTTTATTCTTTTTGCTTGATTTGGTGAGAGTTCCTTTTAATTTAACATGGTATCATAACCTCGTTTGTTGATCCAATTAAAGTGGTCCAAAAAGAGTTTATTATCAGTCCTAAAGTGAGATTCAGTTCGAGATGGATTAATAAGAGCCATCAATTTTGAGGGAGCGTGTTAATATCCAACATCGGTTATATAAAAAGATTAACACTAGTATATAAAAAATATGAGACAATCCATTTTTGAGTTAGAATCTCATAACACTTAACATTTGAGACTTAACAATATCCCCCAAATAAAATTCCTACTAAAAACATTAAAAGTGTATATATGAATGAAAAAATCCTGCAAAAAGATGTCAAACGATTATTCAAGGTCGGAAACCCCAATTATTTTACATCTTAGTTTTAATTTTATTTTTTTGCCATAATAAATATACAAAATGGGACGTACTAAATAGTAGTTCCACCTATTCCGAAAGAATCTTTTGGATGAATGACAAAAACCCAACACGAATCAAACTTTACAAATCGGACCTCATAAATTGCCTCTCATAACCCCAACATAAATATTAAAAATAAATAAAAATTAAACCAAATCGAATATTTAAACAATTAAATATAAGAAAGCATTTGCACGTAACACCCTCCTTTGTCTCCCTATTTAAACCCTATAACACTTCAACACCAAATCTCATCTTCTTCTCATCTTTCTTCTTCCACTTTTTTGTTTTTCTTATCTCAAAAATATCTAAAATGTCAAAGACCAAAGTCAGAGCTTCAACAGAGTTTCAATCGACGGTGGTTACCACCGTAGACTGCCAGAAACAAGTCCGGTCATGGCGTCTCCTCCGCTCATTCATTCAGCTTCTAATCCCAACTTGCAACTGTACATTAGTCCAAGAACTCGAACAAGAAAACCCTAACTTGAGAAGCAAGAAACTCTATAACGACATCAAATCACGCACGTCTTCTTTTCGTTCCTTTTCTTCCCTTTCTTCATCCACAGTCACAGGAACAATCTTTGGATACCGCAAAGGAAAAATCAGTTTCTGTATCCAAACACCAAGAAAATCAACAAACCTCGATCTTCTTCTTGAACTAGCTGTTCCAACAACAGTCTTAGCTCGAGAAATGAGAGGAGGAGCGTTGCGTATAGTGTTAGAACGCAACAACGAAAAACAAGAAGAAGAAGAAGAAGAAGAAGAAGAAGACTCTGTTGTGTCGACACCATTTTGGAATATGTATTGTAATGGAAAAAGAGTTGGGTATGCGAGAAAACGTTGTCCGTCAAAGGATGA
Organism: Cardamine occulta; assembly: GCA_028015245.1. Classification (NCBI taxonomy): domain Eukaryota; kingdom Viridiplantae; phylum Streptophyta; class Magnoliopsida; order Brassicales; family Brassicaceae; genus Cardamine; species Cardamine occulta. The sequence goes on along the minus strand of CM051374.1, from coordinate 2,020,686 downwards.
CGTGGTGGCGTTGACTGCTTTGAGTAAGGTTGTGGTCGGAGCTGGAGTTGTGACTGGAAAAGAACTTGGCCGGTTTGATGATGAATTGATGTATTTGAGAGCTAGTTTTAGACGAGTTTATGGTTCGAAAGAATCTGAATCTTTTCATTTGATTGATCCAGCTGGTAATATCGGACAAGAACTCAGTATCTTTATCGTTCCATCATAACTTTTTTTTGTTTTCTTTGTTGGAGAGAAAATAACTTGTTTTTGAGTCATGCTTAAAGCTTTTGGCTTTAGCTATGGCTTTGTATGTAATATACATACCAATTTGATTCGAGTTTTAAATTGTCTATATATCTTGTTGCAATAATTTTTCTTACATAAATAATGGTTTTGTCTTTAAAACATTTCCTTATCCAAAGACAAAGTTGAGAATAACTCCGGAAAAAGAGAGAGATGCAAATGTTTTTAAATAAATATTTTTTTATTATTTGACATCTAATAATCATTAATTTGAAATTAATTAATTTAAGAATGTAAATGTATAAAAATTGAAATCATTAAAATTCGTAGTTAATTTTCAAAAGATGAATGATATATATCATATATAAAACTAAGAAAAAGATTACATCTAATTGCTTTTTAAAACTAATTTCATCAACATAATATTATATTTACGTAATATATAATTAAATTTATTTAATCCGAAAAAATAAATTAACAAAAAATAAGAAAAATAAAATATAAGCAAAAAATAAGTCATCATTCTCAGAAACATTAAGCAAACAAACATTCTTCTTGATGATACTATGAACGGAAAGCTCAGTGACTTTGGTCTTGCCAAGTTCTGCGATCACGAGATTGATCCTCAAACCTCTAATGTGGATGGTATGTTTGGATACATCTCACCGTAGCTCTCAAGAACAGGGAAAGAAAGCACAAGCTCTGATGTATTCGCGTTTGGAGTACTCATGTTACAGATTACTTGCGGACGAAGACCCGTCTTGCCACAAGCATCTTCACAGAACGAGATGGTTCTTACGGATTGGCTGTTAGGTTGTTGGGAAGATGACATATTGCAAGTGGTTGATGATAGGGTTAAGCATGATGATAGGTACCTTGAAGAGCAAGTTACACTAGTTCTTAAACTCGGCTTGCTCTGCTCACATCCGGTTGCAGCCACTAGACCATGCATGTCGAGCGTCATCCAACTCTTGGACGGCGTGGTTCAGCTACCTAACATCTTGTGGCTCAGCTACCTAACAACTTGCTTGACATTGTCAAAGCTCGAGAAAATGTTGGAGTCATTGAAGGCTTCCGTGAAGCAGCTGAGTCTCTTGCGCAGCCTACTTCGGTTGCTAAAATATCAAATCCACTTTGTAACTCTGAATGATATTCTTTCTTCACGTTCAATAGCTTATCCTATATATAATATATGAAGAAATTCTCTCCATAGATACACATCATCATCTCTTAGTTCATTTTTTAATAAATAATTTTTTATTGTTTGATAGCTAATCATTAACTTAAAATTAATGAACTTAAGAATCTTAATTTGAAACTAATTAACTTAAGAACCGTAAATGTATAAATATTGAAATCAGTAAAATTTGTAGTTAATTTTAAAAGGTGAATGATATATATTATAAAACTAAGAAGAAAACTACATCTAATTGATTTTTAAACCAATTTGATCAATATGATTTTATGTTTACGTGATATAATTAAGGATTTTTTAATATGAACAAGTAAATTAACAAAACAAAAAATAAAAAAAAAAGCAAAATATAAGTAAAACATAAGTAAAATAATTCAATTTTATTTTCACATATGAATATATTTTATTACATAATAGTTATTTTTCGTTATTTTTTAAATAATGAAACTAAAGTTATAACTATACAATATACACAAAATTATGTGCATATGCACAGGTATAAGTCTAGTATATATAATATGAGAGTTTTCTCTCCATTTAAAGTGTCCACATCAACAAGCTTAATTTAATGATACAACTAATTAATCCATGCTCTTTTAAAAGAAGTTAAGTTATATATTTTTCCATACACACTAATTACTATTATTTCAACTGATTCGACATATTCGTTAATATAAGTCAACAAATATTCATTCATTTGTTATTTTTTATCTACATTGTGTTTATGTTTTTGCTTATGTTTTGCTTTTGTATTGCTTATGTTTTATCTTTTTTTTATTTTCTTTATTTTTTGTTTGTTTTTGTCAAAAAAAATATAATGTTATTTAGAATAAGAAATAATAAAACATCCAATTTGAAATAAAAGTATCTAAAATAGATTATAAAATTATATCTAAATTCTTTATAACTTTATGAAATAACTTTTAAGGTTTGTTCATTGTATGAATACAGGGAGTGTTGCCTGATGGAACTGCAATCGCGGTGAAACAACTATCATTGAACTCAGTACAAGGGAATCAAGAGTTTTTAAACGAGATTGCTATGATATCAGCTCTGCAACATCCACACTTGGTTCAACTATATGGATGTTCCATGAAGGTGATGAGCTCTTACTAGTCTACGAGTACCTTGAAAACAACAGTCTCGCTATAGCACTTTTCGGTTAGTCATCCCTTAAAAAACACATCAAGTTAGCTTTATAAAACGTTACATCCAATTCTAATTTTTTTTTCTGTTTCTATCAATTTAAAAGGACCTCCTTTCATATACGACTAAACTTGCCAACGAGGCAAATGATTTGTGTGGGGATAGATAGGACTAGCTTATCTCCACAAGGAATCAAGACTCAAGATCGTACACACAAATATCAAAGTCACTAATGTCTTGTTGGACAAGGAACTAATTAACCAAATAATTTCAGATTTCGGTCTTGCTAAGCTTGATGAAGAAGAAAACAAACACATGAGCACACAAGTGGCCAGAAGATAGTGAGTTAAATATCAATCAATCAATCAATAGATTTATGATAAGTTATAATCAAAACTTAACTTTTGTTTGCAGCAGATATAAGGCTCAAGAATACGCAATGAGAGTCCATTTGACAGATAAACTCGACGTCTACAGTTTCAGCATTGTAGCTCTTAATATCTTTCACTGAAAAAAACAACATGATCTCGCGATTCGAAGCCGATAACTTCTACCTTCTTGACTGGGTACGTAAATCATCACTTCACCTTCTAAACCCTTGAAAACCTAAATCATTGATTTGAATCTCAACTTCTTCATATGTACACGTTCTAAGGGAGCAAAGAAAACTTATGGAAGTAGTAGATCCAAGGCTAGGAACAGACTACAGCAAATAATAAGCTATGACGATGATTTAGATTGAGGACGAAGAGAAATTTTAAATTATTATGAGAAAATTTTATAAAAAACTGACGGTCTAACCTACAATCACTATAAATTAATAAATTCTTCTGATCTCGAGTTGAACATGTATACTAATTGACACATTTCAATAAGTATAATAAAATAATAAATTTTTAAAACTCCTATGTAAACATATGGTTCCAATAATAACATAAATTAATGATCATATAAACTTAAGAATATAACTAAGGCAATTTAGTGAAATATGACTACATTGTTGTTTGTTTATTTGTAAACTTGCATTCTTGTTCTAATAATAAAAATATATGTAAAGTTAGGGATTTTAAGTCATTTCATACATCAACTAAAGTACTATGTTCAATTCAAACCTAATGTATGTTAATGTGCAAATTCATACACTAAATTTTTGATTATTCAATTTATATCCTAAACTTACAAAATGGTGCCAAATAAGATATTTGCCGTGATGGTGTTAGTAAATCAATAACGGTTGCTGACATAGTTGCCACATCTATACCCTTTTAGAAACTATGGAAGAAAGACACTGCCTATATAGTCTCTGAACGTCTTGCAGAATCTTTTAGAATCACCTATGATCGAACGCATCCTTACTTCTAGGTGAGAGAATTTGGTATTTCATGTTTCGTTAGAAAAGATGGCAGAATATATCAAAGTATATAATTTTGTTTGACATTTCAACATAATAATTGATACCATGTAGAACGCAGCAGGTCTTGTATATTCGTTGGATACCCGTCTGGGAAAAAGGGCTGGAAGGTTTTTGACTTAGAGCGTGATGAATTCATAGTTTCTCGCGATGTTGTTTTTTGTGAAGAAAGATTTCCGTATCATGATAAACCTTCTTCTTCAGTACCTAATTGCCCGGTAATGGAGATTGATGATGATTGGTTAGTCACCGAACAGCCAGTAGCAAGGGGGAGTTTAGATGTTGTTTGTTCGGTACCCACTGAACCACCAGTAGCAAGGGGGAGCTTGGATGTTGTTTCTTCGGTACCACAAGTGGTGGAAACAAACTTAACTGAAACTGCAGTTCCGGTAGTATCAACATCGGTTTCTGAACCACGTGTTGAAGTTCCCCCAGTCGCAGAAGTTGCACCAGTCCCGCGTGACTCTCCGACTCCATCTGCGACTCAAAGTGACCTTATCCTAATAGATTTGCCTTATTTTCACAATTTCTTCAATTTATTATCAAGCATTGATTTTTTGTTTTTGTAAATCAAGATAGAGATGTTGCATTAGCGTTGCGATCTTTTGACACAAATGTAGATTTCTAGAATTTAAAAATCAATGATCAGTATATTTATTTCAATACCTAAACACTCATGACCATTTTAACTTGAAAATTGAAAATTTTCCTTAATAATATAATATATAATTTCAATACATAAAAACTTAACATTTACACAAATTTATTTCCTAATCTTATGTATATCCTATAAAATATAATCATTATGTTTGGAAACTGCATACCTAATATTATGTTTGGAAACTGCATACCTAATATTATTTTTCTATCTATACAATAATGTTTTTTTAAATGAAAAAATGAAAAAATTATTTACTTCGTGAATACCACAGGTTAAAAAATTAATGTTCGAATATACCTAAGTTCTAAACTTGTAGTGTCTATGATAAGAAAAGAAATGCCAACAACGAACAACACCTAGATGATATTTATACTGAATCCCGGAGCACCAACACAGGTTATCAAGAGTTATATAATGTTTTTAAAAAATATTTTTATCATGATTATTAACACACATCTTAATCTATTTATGATTTCATAGTGATGAAAGATGTTTTCACTTAAAAAAAGATAAAAGCTATCTATAACACGTACATAACTTCAATCAATTACTCTATTAACAATTATATTTTTTTTTAACACCTAAACACAATTTATAATTTAATTAACACACACAAAAATACAATTATAATTAAAAAAATTGAATCCGGGCGTCAGCACGGATTATTAATCTAGTCATAGATTATTTGCAGATATAGATGACACTTGTGTATTAAAATCACAAACTTAAGGTTAGACGACGTCTTTTTCTTCTTCATCACTTTTTCTTCTTTCATGATGAGAGAAAACATAGTTGTGTTCATCAAATTCCTCTTGAATTTATACCAAATCATATTTAATCTGAAGTAACTGGCATAGAGTTTCAAATGTGAAGAAGAATCGGTGAACATAGCTATGTTTTTTTCTCATTTTGAAGGAAAAAAAATGATGAAGAAGAAAAACAACGTTATCTAGCCTTAAATTTGTGATTTAAAAAAACATGTGCTATCCATGTCTGCAAATAATCTATTATGTAACAACTACGCTAGCAATTGTTAACGGCATACTAAAATCATCTCGGTCATGGGCGGACCCACATGAGAGAAAGGTGTGTCATTTGCACTACCTTAAATTATAAATTTAAAAAATGTAAGCTAGTTTACATGTGAAAATTTGGCTAAAATGGTTAAAGTTTCACTCTTTGACACACCCAACCTGAGTTCAAACCTCTCAAATTCCATATTTTTAATTATTTTTAGATATTTGACACAGGTAAAAGAAAATCTTGAGTTTGCCCCTGATCACAGTAAATGTCTATTTTTGTTTAATTTTATAAGTTTATGATGTAAATATATATATATATATATAAAGTTGAGATATGAATTTGCACATCAATATATATTATGTATAAATTGAATGTATGAATTGAACATAGTACCTTAGTTGGGGGTATGAAATAGCCAAAATCCGGTAAAATTGGCAGAAAAAAAACTGCCAATTTTTTTCTGTCATCAACAGGAGAAAAATTACCATTTAAAATTAGTTTTTTTGTGATAATTGTGGAAGTCAGAAAATACTCAAAACACACAAAGATATTCAAAACACGAAGACCAACTTCTATCCACAATGTGATTCCCTGGTATAAACAACAATTTAAACAATTGGAATCACATGCAAGAATAGTTTAAACAAGGACTAAGAAGATTGGAATCTCAGGCATGGACAGAAAAAATATAAGACGTTGAGGCTATATGAGTGAGAGAAAGGATCAAGTTTAAAGACTGAACCGGACCACTCAAACTTCCCCCAAATCTCGCCTCCTTAGCGTCTCTCCATAGAAATCTCAGCAGACCAAAGCTCCAAACTCTCGGAATCTCCACTATTAGCGTTCCAGAAGATAACAATGTTGCCAGCAGAATTGCTACAGAGTCTTTGGATCAAATAACTTTGCACCCTCCAAAAACTTTTATCTTCCGGTCTACGAAGCTTGCTGATACCATAATATACCTTGGTTGGATTACTTATCAGCCGCTTTAGATCTTCTAAAATCCTTCACTTCCTTCCAATACAAGTCACCTGGCTCACAACACAATATTCTCCCGCGAGTACGACGATATAATACTTTCCCAATGACACACAAATCGTTTCCATCTCCTCGCTTTGAATCTTTTATTTTTTTCGCTTTTCTAGAATGTAAATTCTTCACTTGGCAATAAGCAGAAGATTTCATCGTCGGCATCAACAGCGTAAACCTTATCTTCCTCTAAAACAACACTTTGGTATTTATTGTGAGACAAAGTTACTCCAAGTTTAAGTCTTTGGACCGAATACATCTTCCCAGTTTGAGGAATCAGAGTCCTCCTTGCACCCTCCAAAAACGTTTATCTTATTAGAGAGATTCGACCAAATCGATCAAATGACTCTTCAGCTTCAAAGCAACACTAAGCAAATCTGATGCAGACAAAGACAAAGGAAATAATTCAAGACAGGCCCAATCCGACAAAGCCCAACAAACAGATACTTCAGCCCATGAAACAAAGGCCTGCTTAACAATTCAGAAACAAAGAGAATGAAGGAAACAAGAGGATCATCTCGAACAATACCGTTGGGAAAAGAGATTCGCTGAGCTGTCGTCTGAGCTGCAGTACGATGACGACAAAGACAAGAAACCGATTTGATCCTCTCAGCAATTTACTATGCACCTGATTGAGACACTTATCATAAGATTAAGAGTGTAAGAGCTAATATATAAAGCTGATGAACACCATTGTAAACACTAAGAGAAAATAAGAGAAATAAAAGTAAAGTTTCAGATTTCTCTCTTCACATTCATATCTTCCCGTCTACGAAGCTTGCTAATGCGGAAGACAAAGTTGAGAATAACTCAAAAATGAAATAACAACATCTATGTACACTCGCGAAATTCTAATGATGTTGAGATTGTACGACGTGCCATGGCAGAATGCCATGCTTGGCATGAAGCAAACTAGGTAGTGGGACTGTGGGACTCTTGTCTCAACTGTCAGGCACTCCCGTTTCTGTGTCGTGAGCTTTGTGAAACATCTATCTTGTTGATGGTTCTTAGCACCTGAATGCACCGAATAGTGGCGTCGAATGGGTTTGGACAGGCGTAGACGGAGAATTCCCCCCTCTTCGGGACTCAGAACCACCCAAGAAGAGTCTCACCTTTAAATTCGGAGACCGAAGCTCTCATTTGGGCAATGCTGAATCTTATATGTCATACCACGAATCAAGCTTTTGGAACGGACTGCCAAGATGTTATCCCAATGATTGAGAGACCGAGAGACTGGCCAAACTTCTTAACAGAGCTCAAAGAACTCTCCTTATCTCCTTCTCTAAATCTTTTATTCCACATGTATTTATTTAGAATGCCGACCATTTGGCTCTCCTCCACCACACCACCTACGTCTGAGTAATAGAATGACTCTTTGTTGGAAAAAAAAACATTTATGAACCAACATGGAATTGAGTCAGGAATGATACATAAGCATACGTAGAGAAATACTTCGGTGCGACCCATAAGCGATCTTAAGTGGCAGAGCTCAGAGGAAGTAATGAGAGAGTGGTGGCTTTTGGAGGCTATAGCTAAGGCTGCGTGGACTAATCTTGAAACCTGAGCCAAGCAGCTCAAAGCTACATCATCTGGCAACGATAATAATCCAGAACCCGACTTAGATGCCTCCTTTGTCTTCTTCTTCCTCCTTATATTATTGTGCATTGGCATTTCGGTAGCGTTGCTCCACGTCGTAAATCCTAAGTCACAACAACCCGGAATCGTACATCTTCTTTCCATTGATCGATTACCTTAGCCTCCTCGATTAATTTAAGATTAAGGTTTTTGTGAAAGACTCAGGCCAGAACAACTTATTTTATACAGAATTTTATGGTTCCTTTTTCCAAAACGAATAGGATTACATGTAATAACCTCACTAGTTTCCATAAAACATGTTTGATTAACTTCTATATATATTTTACTACTTACTCTAAACGAACTTTTACATATGTACTAAAATAAGGATTTACAACTAAAGAGCACACGAATTTGTTGGCTATTTTGTAAAATTTGCAGCAAAAAGAAAAGAAAAAAAACAATTTCAGATCGGGTTAGGTAGGGGCCAAAACCATAGCTAAGAACAACGTCACTCACTCACTCATAGAGGCCGACACGTGTCGTATCTTAACAAAAACAAAATACAGCTATAGAACTAGGTAATTAGTGGAACCTTACCAGAAATTGATAAACCATAACCTTTAAGACCAACGTAATGTGCTGGATTATTAGTCATCACCATCATTGTTCTTACTCCAAGATCCCTCAGAATCTGCATATCACCAATCTTTGATTAATTTTAGCAACTAACAGTAAAAAAAATGGTTAAAAGATTAGAGTTTTTTAATTACTTGTGCTCCAATGCCATATTCCCGTGAAGCAACGGGATATGAAGCAGTCTCGGTTTGATCTGAAGTAGTGTTGTAAGTAAGAGGCTTGTGGCTTAGGTCAATTCCTTTAGCTTCAGGACCACGTAAATAAACAAAAACACCTTTCCCATTTTCTTCAATCTTTCTCATTGCAATCCCTAACTGTTTTCCACCAAAGCTATTTCCAAATATATCGTCCGTTATACATTCCGCGTGTACTCTCACGAGAATATCCTTCCCATCTCCGATTTCTCCCTGTGTTTTGGGTATATAACAAAGTTTCATGTAAACAAAGGTTGAGTTTCAAATAGAGTTGATTCTTACTTTGACCATTGCAATGTGCTCAACTCCATCAAGTAATGACTTGAAGCAATATGCTTTGAATGGTCCCCACATTGTCGGTATAGGCGCAACCGCAGTGAACTCTACAAGTCTCTCTCTTTTCCTTCGGTATCTGCCAGAAAAGGTTTGCAACTGAGATCAAGCGGATTAACTGAAAATTTCAGTAAATGAGAGTTGAGATAGAAGAAACTTATTTCCTTAAAGTGTTGTACCTGATTAAATCGGCGATTGAGATTATTTTCAAGTTATTCTCTTGAGCGAATTGGTGGAGTCTTGGTAATCTAGCCATGGAACCATCATCGTCTACAATCTCACATAAAACCGAAACTGGTTCTAAACCAGCCAACACAGTTAAGTCAACAGAAGCTTCTGTATGTCCTGCTCTTTTAAGAACACCACCTTCTCTATATTTCAAAGGGAATATATGACCAGGACGATTGAAATCTTGTGGCTTTGAATCTTTTGATGCAAGAGCTAATATCGTTTGTGCCCTATCACGAGCTGAAACACCTGTAGATGTTCCATTTTTCGCATCCTGAGAAAGATTTTCAACACTAAGAAGAGTCCATTGGTTTTTTCAACACTACTACCATAATTTACTTACCACAGAAACCGTGAAAGCAGTGCAAAGTTTTGCCTCATTCTCCTTTCGTGTCACCATTAAAGGAAGCTCGAACCTCTCCAAATCTTCACCTTTCATACTCACACACACAATTCCAGTCCCATGTTTCACCACAAAAGCCATAGCTTCAGATGTTACCAACGATGCCGCCATTATCAAATCTCCTTCATTCTCTCTATCCTCATCATCTACAACAATCACCATCTGCACACAAAAAAAAACACAAAACTTTCACTTCTAAGCCAAAACTCCAACAATATTACTACAATTACAAACCTTTCCCTGTCGAATATCCTCAATAGCTTGTGGAATAGACGCAAATCCATCAGTAGGTCGATCAAGATCAAACTCTTCATCTTCAACTTCAGGAGAATCCATTGTTGTAGGAATCATTTCTGCTGCTAATGTTCCAAACGAAACCAAATCTGGCTGTAACTCAATCTCCATTGATGATCCATTATTACTCTTAGAGGCAGAGAAAACATCTCCTTGCTTAGATACAGCTCTCATTCTAACATTTAACCTATTTGATATGATCCTATGACTCACCAAGCTCGTTCTATATAGTTTTGTTCTCCTAACAACATCACTGAAAAATCAAATTGCAGAAACATAAATACATACATAGAGATGCGTTCCAATTATAGCGATTCAAACTTATCGGGAATTCGAATTAGAAACAGATCTGATCAGAACAATCAATTCGAATTTTGAAGTCGATAAAGTCGGAGAAACAGAGAGAGAGAGAGAGATACAATTTGATTACCCCGAAGGAAGAAGATGCGTTGATTTGCACCGTAGAGTAATCGACGCCATTTTTTTATGGAGTTTCAAGGAAGATGAAGAAGAAGAGAGCGAAGCACCGCCGTGGAATCACTGTGTGTTTTTTTTCGCCGGGCGGTGATATTTTTGTTATGTATATGATGATGATGACGTGGCAGTTGTGTAGTAGATATTTTTTGCTTTTTATGGATAAGCACGAGGACCCTATCTCTCCTCGGCCACGACGTCGTTTATAATTAAATACGATGTCGTATTAGGTGGAAACACAAATCCCCATTGATTCCATCACGTGTCGGTGAATATAAGTTTGCCTTGACTCCCTCTTATTTAAGTTTTCATTTCACTAGCAATGTTTGATTGGACAATTTTTATTTCACTATATTATTTACATCAAAATATAAAATTTAGTGTTTTTCTTTTAATGTAACTAAAGAAAATTGAATCATTTTGGAATATCAAAGAACTAAACCCAAAAATAAAACGCACTCTTGTTGCTGTCACCGAGGGCCAACAGCTCTTGTCTCATTTTGCATTGCCGCCGAAGTCATCATCCCATAAAATGATTATAGTTTTATAATTAAAGGTATTAGAGAAATAAAGCATATAATCCAATTATCACAACTTTTAAAAGAGGAGGATTAGCAGTTAACACACAGACACAAAAAGTAAGAATTCTGATACCAAATTATTTACAGCATATAAAAATTTAAAACACATCAAATTGTTCTTCATTGTAATTTGAGGTCTTACATGTTAGATCTTTTATCTATATATAAAGAAACAATTTATTCTTCTATCACATATCTAATCAATTACAATTTATTATGATGTTATCGTAGTTGATGGAAAAAAAATTATTACACATCTCATCTAGTTTATATAACTTGTACTTGGTGTTTATTAATTACACTTACATTGTGAGAAGACCTTTTTCCGAATTTTCTTTATATATAATACGATGTCGTATCAGAGACTCATTTCCATGTAGAACCAAGCCGGCTCGAGCCGATCAGAGTAAGCCGAGCCATCTATTTACGTTTCATTTTTTTCTTCTTTTTCTTAACTCGAGTTCCAGTGATACCGGAAGAAACCTCGAGGTAACTGGGTATAGCCGGTGGACCCCTCAAATTGCAATCGAGGGTCTTGAATTTTTAGGCTAACATTTCATTTACCAAAAAAACACCCAACAATATCTACTTAACCATGGTTACTTTCTAACCCAAGCTGAGTTTATTTAAACTCAGAGAAAGTGTGAATCCAAGCTTGTTCATATGGAAAACGCACTACCCTCATCTCTCTCTCTCTCTTCTCCTCTGTAAATAGAATCATTCTCCATTGTCTTCATGTCTGTGCATTTCTAGTTTCTCTTCTCTCTTTCTTGAAACTTTGTAGATTCATCAAGAACTGATCAATTTGTGATGCTTTAAATCAAGAATTTGAAAATCCCAGAATTTCGAAGTAATTAAAGATTGTTGATGATGAAGAGATTAAGCAGTTCAGATTCAGTGGGTGGTCTCATCTCTTTATGTCCCTCAACTTCTACAGGTTCATAAATTTTCCAGACAAGTCCCTTAATTTCGTCTTTGTTTTTAATGTCATCACTGAATTTCTTATTTTATCAAAACAGATGAGCAGAGTCCGAGAAGAAACGGTGGGAGAGAATTTCAAACGATGCTTGAAGGTTACGAGGAAGAAGAAGAAACCATAGTTGAAGAAAGAGGACACGTGGGTTTGTCGGAGAAGAAGAGACGGTTAAGCATTAACCAAGTTAAAGCCTTGGAGAAGAATTTCGAGTTAGAGAATAAACTTGAACCTGAGAGGAAAGTTAAGTTAGCTCAAGAACTTGGTCTTCAACCTCGTCAAGTTGCTGTTTGGTTTCAGAACCGTCGTGCAAGGTGGAAGACAAAACAGCTTGAGAAAGATTACGGTGTTCTTAAAACTCAATATGATTCTCTCCGTCATAACTTTGATTCCCTCCGCCGTGACAATGAATCACTTCTTCAAGAGGTATATAAAATCTCTAAACTCTTTGTTAAAAAAGACTGGAACTTTTTCTTGATCCCAAACCATAAATTGAAACTTTTTTTTCCCTTATGCTTGGCCATTGTAGATTTCTTAACTTACAGAAATAGCTAATTCTTTCACAAATCTTGAGATTAATGTGGAAAGATTAAAACTTTTGTTGATCCCTAGTTAAAGATTGACACTTTTTTGTTCACTCTGTTTACAAATCTTGTATTATTGTAAAAATTGAAACTTTATGTTATTGTGTGATGCAGATTAGTAAACTGAAATCTAAGCTTAACGGTGGTGAAGAAGAAGAAGAAGAAGAAGAAGAAGAAGAAGAGAACAACGCTGCGGTGACAATGGAGAGTGATATATCCGTTAAGGAGGAAGAAGTTTCACTGCTGGAGAAGATCTCAGATCCACCGTCGTCTCCTCCACAACTTCTAGAACATTCTGATAGTTTCAATTACCGGAGTTTCACTGATCTGCGTGACCTCCTTCCATTAAAGGCGGCAGCTTCTCCATTCGCCGCTGCTGGATCTTCAGACAGTAGTGATTCAAGCGCTCTGCTTAACGAAGAAAGCGGCTCTAACGTCACTGTGGCAGCTCCGGTGACGGTTCCCGGCGGTAATTTCATTCAATTCGTGAAAATGGAGCAGACGGAGGATCACGATGACTTTCTGAGTGGAGAAGAAGCTTGTGAATTCTTCTCCGATGAACAACCACCGTCTCTACACTGGTACTCCACCGTTGATCACTGGACTTGAAGCTGTAAAAAACACCGGAAAAGACTTTGGATTGGATTAAAAAAATGCTCTCTTTTTCTCTCTGGATTCGACGGAGAAGATGGAAAAAACAGAGGAGGGTAAAATGGGAATAAGGGTGAGAAGGGAAATTAAGGAGGGTTAAATCTGGGCGGGAATAAATTATTTAGGGTGAATTTGTAATTATGCTTTCTCCGGTTACGTGCACTTCTTGTAATTAAAGATCATCAGATCATGAGAATTGAGGAGTAAAAATTCAAAGGGGAAAAATTTCAGCATGGAATCCTTAGTCGACCCTTCAAATCTAAATTATCAAGTACAATTTCTTTTTACCCTTAAAGAATACGATTAGATATGCTGACTCTATAGCTTTTATTCATGTATTGGGAGATGTTCTACAAAGAGTGTGTTTAACTTTAAGGTCTTAGGTCTAAAACGTTTTGGTAAAAAGAAAAACTAGATGTGTTGAATCCGATTTTAGTGTAAAGATCTTAGGTTTAAAAGGCGACTTTACATTTTTTTTTTGTATGAATGTATATTCACCAAAAACCTAAGTTACATAAGATGCATCTTTGGTTTTAAAGTTGCTGAAAGAAAAAATTTAACAAAACATTTGCAAAAGTTTAGAAACAAGCAATGGGAACCATTAACATCTTGTCGCAAACCAGAGTTGAAGACCTTCGGGAAGCGAGGATAGTCGATTGCGAACAATGCGATCTATACTCTTTAGTAACACGGTTGGAGGAACCGAGATTTCCCCATGTCTTCTTTTGTTTCTTTCTCTCCATATGGTGTGTATAGAGACCTCGAATACATATCTCATTACAAATCTTGGTGTGGAGCTGAGAGTAGAATCAAACAACACGGAGAGGATATCACTAAACCTCCGTGTGTACATGTTCCCAAGTAGACTTCGCATTTAAAGGTGATTGACAGGCAAAACCCGAATCGTCGCCTTTAATAAACTTTTTGTCTGTCCTCCAGCGTGATTTCCTTCTCCTCTCTCCATCCTAGTGTCTCATCCATGGCGATTCATGTTCTTTGTCCTCAATTTATACTCACATCATTGGATCCAATCTCTATGGTAAGGGTTTGGATTCCAAATCCAACTCTAGTTGCGGTCCTAAATCACCTAATCCACCCAATCCTCTCTTAATATTTGACTATTTTTTTCACCTTCATTTTCATTCTTGTTGGTTCTTCTGCTCTCATTATCTTAGATTTTGATCTAAATTTACATTATTTATTGAGATATGCATACCATGCAGACCTTTCAAGTATTTTGCTATTTTTGGATATAATTTACTAAATTCAGGTCTAATGTACATGATAATATTCGAACCGGATTGTACCCAAAATAATTTGGGTTTTCATAAAAAACCGGCCGAAATCCGATCCAAAACTCTATATATGGGTATCTATATGAGCCCAACATTTCTCTTCCCGAAAGATCCGGATCCGATCGGTTTCAATCCAAACTCAATTCCAATACTCGAATGCCCATACCTAGCTTTATTGTTGTTGTTACCTTCTTTGTGCAATTTGAAGGGAGAATAATCGAAAATCTCATTCCTATATGGAACCTTGTACATTTCCTTCCTCATGGCATTTTCGTTTCTCCCACTTATCTCTCTTGTATAGAT
The DNA here is from genome assembly GCA_028015245.1 of Cardamine occulta. Classification (NCBI taxonomy): domain Eukaryota; kingdom Viridiplantae; phylum Streptophyta; class Magnoliopsida; order Brassicales; family Brassicaceae; genus Cardamine; species Cardamine occulta. The sequence continues at coordinate 2,005,469 of CM051374.1, read as the reverse complement.
GGTGGTATTATTGCAGGGAATAAAATGTTGGAGTTTATGTAGTCATCACGCAACCAACACAACACATCGCCATACCTGAAATCTTCTCTTTGGCATCAATTTTTGTTCATGAACATAAGGTGCTGAAAGATGGAATCAAACATCATGGATATCGCAATTTAAGTTTATTTGAACTGAAAACTTAACATAAAACCTCTTATGGATGTTCAATGTCTGATGTTCTCCTTTATGGAGCGTTTTATTCTCTTCTCCAATTCACCACTTGGCTTTAGTGGTCTCGTTATAGGGAGCATAATGTTGAAGTTGGTTCTGCCTGAAGTAGAAGCGAGTATGGTCTCCATCTCTCGTTCAGTGCTTGATAGTGCTGACATCTCGACCTCAACTTCTTTAGAGGCTTTATCCCCTCCTCTTTGTGGATTCAACCAAGGCTTTCCATATGAAGAAATCTTCTTCATAGGTTGTGTTGGTGCTTTTGCGACTTGGCTGAGTCACTTCGCTCGCCCTTATCCCTAAAGCTCTACTGAAACTCTATGTTTGTTTTTAACATTTCCATTTGTACAACATTTATGTATGTTATTGTACTTGCTTATTTGGCTCTTAATGTTATGTATTTTCTCCTAGTGAGATTGAACTTTGAGAATTAAATGGAAATCTAGATTTGACAAAATATATATCTTATTGTATAAAGGAGAATGATTCAAAATTAGTAACTCACTTGATCGTGATATGTGTCAATTAAAACAATCAGATTTTGACACGTGTTTAATTAAATAAAACCATTGATTATCAGAAAACAAATAAAGGAAATTTTAAAAAAGAATACAATCCTAAAAGAAAAAAAGAATTCTAATTTTTCATCTCTATAGTTATTAAGTAAAAAATATATTTAATTAAATTAAAAATTAGTAACTCGCCTGATCGTAACACGTGTCAATTAAAACAATCAGATTTTGACACGTGTTTAATTAAATAAAATTATAAATTATCAAAAAAAAAGAAATTTAAAAAATGAATACAATTCTAAAAGAAAAAAAAAAGAATTCAAATTTTCTATCTCTATAGTTAATAAGTAAAAAAAATAAAAATATATGTTTAATTATGATAACAATGCATCCAACAGAGAAAATATTGTTAAGAAGACGTAATAAAAAGACATTGATGCCTAAGCAGAAAAGTTACGCTGGTGCCTAAAAAGAAAAGTAGCAGACAAGGAATGTCTTCGATTTCAGTATGTGAACATGCGAGAGAGAAAATATATTCAGTTGAAAATCGAAATAAGATCTGAACCAGAGGACAGCAAAAAGACAACAAAGATCTTGATGGAAGAATGTCTCACCCAGATTTGTTTTTCTAGATCTCACACGGTGGTCGGAACAACAAACGACATGATAAAATAACTCTTAGATATAATCTAGATTTTTAATATATTAATAATAAAATGGTAATATTAATTTAAATTATGTTATTCATATATAAAACCAAATTTGTGTAAATAACTCTTCCTTCTAACCAAACATGTTTTCTAATTCTCTCTTTAAAAAAATTTTAAAATATATCATTAACAACAAATTTTTAATTTAATATATTTTTTTTATTTGATTTATTTTAAAATTTAGAAACCCATCTATCAGACGGCCATAATCTAGTATATATATATTATATATATTGTCATGTATATTTTAGATTTTAATAAATATTTTAAAAAATAAATTAAATATGCTCAAAATGGTACATTACAAAACTGACAATCCAAAATTTTGTAACTTGTAAGTTGTAACGCAATTTTACTACAAACAAATTTGTATTAGTGATTGGTAACCTATTATATTTGGCCGTACACTCCTTTAATTCATTTTCTAAAGTGTCGAGTTTAAATTTCTCAAAAATTTATTAATCACACTATCATTAGGTTTGCTGTTCAGACTTGATTTGATTCGAATTCGAGTTGTCTCGTTTTGTGTAACCAACAGTGTATAATTAATTAATTTACAATTAAAAAAAAAAAACTAAATGTGTTTAAAGGTAAACGGCAAAGCTATCGACCACGTCTACCTTTAATCACTCATCGTAATAAGATAATATACTATAAGATAAATTTGAGAATCTGCTAATTAATTAGACATCTTAATGCATCTTTATATCATTTTTTTGTCAACATGGATCTTTACATCTTTTTTACCGTTAGATTAACCGAAACACATCAATTATCAAATCTTACTACACTGTTGGATTCATCATCAGTACCTATAGATATTTTCCTGTATGTTATATATTTCACTATTCAGTATATATTTTTCTACATTTTCTTATAATAATCCCACTGTAGAGAATATTTCATAATAAGTAAGGTCGTGTTTTGGTTTAGTGTTTTTTTCTTTAATTACAATGTCGGTTAGTCGTCTACTCGTCTTCATCGTAAGAGAATACAATCCAGCCCTAGCTTAACCATGGATGGCTAGTCTTTTTTGTCATTGGGATAAAGACAAAATATGTTGTAACTTGTAACGTTAGCTCTACACATATATACAATTCCTATATAAGTAGGGTCTCCGATAGGGGATAGAGTCTAGTCAATCTAGGGGATAGATATACAAAGTAATTAAATAGAGAAAGCTAGAGAGACTATTAACTTATACTATAAATAAATATGGAACAACTAGCCTGAAAATTACAAATATATAATTTTTGAAATTCAGAATCAGAATCAGAATACATCAGATTCACGATCACTCACAAGAAATATTCAAAAAATATATATAGTAAAGGATAATGTGGATAATGTGGATAATGAATAATCCTACTATAAAAAAGATTTCTAACGTTGCTCCCACCAAGATAATGCGAACAGATTACAATCGAGCAACAAAACCAAATAACTAATTAACCCATACTAATATTCAGTTTGGTTACTAGATTTTTCTGTATTTGGGTTTGAAGGTTTTGGATATTCGATCAAATACTTAACATCCGAAAAATAGTTTGGTTCAGTTAGGTACGTATTTATTTATCTATTTATATGAGATAACTCAGCATTAGGATATTTTGAGTTAGGTGTTTCTCAATATATTATAAATTATAAAAATATATCATTATGTGATTTAGATATTTGTATACGTTCCATGTTATTCAACTACGGAAATACCTAATTCAAGTTCGAATCGGTAGGTCAATGTAAGCAGCATGGGATATCTAATGGAACAAAATTTCTTAACAATACATGTTATTCAATTAAGAAAAAGAAAAAAACAATACATGTTATTGACCCAATGATCTAGCTTGTAATAAAAATAGCTAGTACATAATGTATAACAACAACTAACAAGTATATGTGCCTGATCCCAACTTGGAGCGGTGATCATTTGCATGTTTCATACTCATTCACACATACCAAATACTTATCTAAAGTAGAATTGACTATATATGCAATGTTAGATTATGATATATAGCCTATGAATTTTGCGGCAAAAAAAAGTTAAATTTGTTAAAGTAGGGGTGGAATTTAGGGGTTTTAGTAAACATGGGGAATAAAAGTAATAAGACAAAAGGAGGAAGAAGAGAAAGGGAACACGTGATTGGACATCAAAGTCATCTTTTCTTTCCTAATCCCACGACCAACACATATGTCTTCTATTTTTACTTAATTTTTAGAAAGCATCAAAAGTAAATTTTTCCATTTTTAGATAGATATGAAGAAGTCAAAAACTAAATAATGAAGGACAACAACAATCTATATACAAGACCCGATCTAAAATTAATTGTCGGTAGAATATCTTATCATAAAAAACCATTGAAAACATGATTTAATTATGACCGGTAGGTCAAATAACGATGATGCTCATTCATATAATTTTCCCGAATTAGATTGAAATATATGTTTAGTCATTTCACTATTATTAGTGAGAAACACTAATTAAAGAATTATTGTCATTCCATTGCAATTAAAATAAGTTGAATTTTGAATTTCTAGTTCGATCATGTTTCATTGAGATGATTTATGTCTAATAGATTTATTATCAAAGGTGACATTATGGATTCATGTCTCGAACTTCTTTGTTATATATATATAAAAAAGGATAATTGCATCGTTAATTTTCATACATTATTTAGCTTTAGCCTGTAACCGAATATAAAAACTATAATTCTAAAAACATATGCAGATAATATCATATTGAAAATATATTGACATATAGTAGTCAAAATTTCTTAGATGAGTCAGTACTAATCTAAAACGTGTAAAAATTCTATATAAAAAATGTAATTTGGTAAAAAAGTGATACGTTTTTCTTTTTTAATATTTTTTGATGGATAAAATCAGGGAATAAAACATAATTGGATGTGAAGGTTAAATCATGAAGGTGCTTTATAGAAAAGAGGTCGTCAGTCGTGATTGTGCGCGTACGTGAAGTGGAAGCATGAAGCATCATTTTAAGTGAATCTATCGAAGTTAAAAATTTACAGAAGAAAATGATGAAACCTTCTGACACATTCAGAACTTTTACTCACGTCATGAATAGCTTCTGAATTTGAGGCAATCAGATCTTAACCACACACAATATCTGTATAACTTACTACTTTTCTAGTACATCTTATCTTTTTATTACATGAATTGCTTTTTTGGTGGTTAAAATTACTTGAATTATGTCTATTATATACTCTTAATAGTAATTACTAGGATCATGATCTTTTTGTTAAAGAGTAGTATCAGGATTTATGATGTCTTAGTGGTGTCATTGTGTTATAATCCAAGGTTCAACCTTAAGTTAATAAATGTATATATGAATTATAAAAAAGATTAATTACAATATATGGATAAATTTAAAACTCATTCAAATAAATAATATACACTAAAACCTCTATAAATTAATAACATTGTGACCAACATATTTTATGATATTTTATTAATTTATTGTATTATTAATTTTTAGAAGTAATATTTGGGATTAAACTATCAATTTGGGATTAGAGAAAATTATTAATTTATCGAGGTATTCATTTTTAAATGAATGGTGATATAAACTAATATCTTCTTTATTATGAAGGATATCTTTTGCCAATCTATTTCGTATGTTTGGACTTTGGAGATAGGTAGATTTAATTAGTTCCACATTTAACCTCAAGTATGAATATTATGATTTTTGGAATAAATTACAGTAGTACGAGTGTTACTATTATACCGGCAATACGGTAAAATTATTAAATGATGAATCAATATCTCAAAAAAAAAAAACATTATACAATTTTGATTACTAAATATAGCGATTAAAAGTATTTGAAGTAGTTGACTTCACTCGTGTGGTGATAAATGAAAAGAATTGGAGATGTTATGCAACTGACTGTCCAATTCAAGCGCTTCTAACTAAATGAATGGTGACACAAATTAAATGTGTTTTGGATTTATATATGCAAAATTTTAATATATATATTTTAAAAAATAAGGGAAATGCACACATGTTATCATTATTATACCATGTATGCCAATTTTTGATGATGATACAATGTTACTAACAAAAACTATAAGTTATAATGCTTTCAAATTAAAGTAGGTTTAGTTGTTACTCTACTACTACTGTTAGACCTAAAAAAAAAAGAGATGTGATTCCAAATTTTGTGATAATATATAAGTTATAATAATATAATATTAATTTCTATTTTCTTGTATACTGACAAATTGGTAAAAAAGGGCCCACACTGTCGCTTCTTTCTTTATACGAAACTAATGAGAAACCTAGGGGGTCCACATACCCATGTGACGTGGGACCTTAAACGCATCAAGAAGATGTCGTTTTCTTCGTAGCCATTTGTCACTATCAACTTTGTAGATTTAATTTTTTTTTTTAATTTTAATAAATACAAATCTCGCAGGAGAAGACTAGAGGAGGATGATAGGCACGTGTACGGTCCCATTTTATTACCGCACCGATCGTCGACAGCTCAACTAATCTAACTATTCACAGCCGTCCATTTCACCACTTTATATATCCAGTCATCAATGGACACGTCATACTATGAAAAAGATGAATAAACAGACCACTACTGTTGACGTAGATCAATACTTTGTATGTATGTATATGTATACTATAAAATGATTTTCTTTTTCTTTCTTTTTGTGTCAAATACTAAAATGAAGTTGTTTGGTTTTGATAAATATCAAAATTAAGTTGAATAGTTTATGCCGGATAGATCATTTTCAATCATTTTTAGTTAAATTATGACATATATACAATATTATTTGTTTTATGCTAATCAAAATTGTTTGTATCAAATATTTAATACTATATTCATTCATAAAAGATAGATTTTTAAGGTTAGGCACACATATTTAAAATCTTTTTACATAACCTAAAACACTTTTACTTTTTAATTAAACATTTATTATTTTATTTACTTTAACTTTAATTAATAAAGTCAAACTAGAAAATAACACATAACTCTTACATTGAAAATATAAAACATCCATGAAACAAAAAAAATTTCTTTACTTTATGAGAATTTATCTTTAATTATTTGATGACTCTCCTTGTTATATACTATATATTTCCGTTCTTTCCTCTTGTAGTCTAGGCTATTCTCTCGCAAAAATTTGTGTCGTGCAATTCTTTGTGTAATTGTTTTCTTGGTGATTTATTTATATTTCTACTGTCCCATTTAAGCAGTAAACAAAAAAAAATCCTGAAAATAAACTCCTCAGAAGTGGCATGGTGCGTAGACCAAGTTGGATCGAGTTCAATTTTAGACATCGAGTTCGAAAAAAGTCAGTTAAAGATCTTAATTAAAGTTTTGCCTAATCGACATTTTATAATGCATATATCATAAAACAAATGTCATCGTTTTATATGCTTGAATTTCGTTATCTTGTCTTGATTTTCGATGTGCTTTGGTTAACTTTTTGTTTTGTTTTATATTTGCTGATTTTTTTTACTCAAAGTTAATTTTTTAATTTCGCTTTAACTTTTAGGTGGTGAACACTTGCGTTATGTGTTTCACTTTCTCTCGGCAAATAACACTGAGGATCGTAGGATCTCTATGATCCCTTTTTCATATGTAAATAACAAAGCATCTTAGGTTTGATAATATAACTAAAAGCTATAATGATGATCATTATATAGTTTTCATGCCTTTGTTTCTTTAGAGTTCTTTTTATTAAATTATAAAATATTTACATCATTCTCCAACTTTATTGCATTTCAGCCGCACCATTGCATACGAAATGTTATTGAAATAATACGTCCAACTGCGGATATCTACGAGAAGATTCTTCGTATAAATATATTTTTTTTGTTTTAACAATGGTGGAGGTCATTTAAAATTGTGCAATAATAAGGAAATTGAAGAATAAAAATTCTTCCAAAGTTGATATTGTTTTGGGTCGTTTGTAATGTCTTAACTGGTGAGAAAAAAAAGACAAATGATCTCATTGATGATTGTGAGGTCGGTATACTCCAATGCAAGAAGCATGCGACATTTCCTCGCCTCGGCCTCTATAGGATCAGAGGACGAAGTGTAAGTATGATAGTGTAACTTACTAACAATCAGTTTACCATGAAGATAAACTTGATGCGGAATGACAAGTTGGATCGATGGAGGATGTGATGGAACTGGTATTGGAATTTATTTTCACAGGGGTCAAAATTTATTTGGAAGATAATTGTAAAAAAAAAAAAGATTATGGGGTCAATATATATATTTAACACTTTATGGGGGTCAATTGACCCCTTAATGTCTATATACCTCCGCCACTGGTTGTTGTGAAGCGGTACCAACTCCTGCAAGAGATTGTGTTTTGTGAATGTGTAGTCGCTTTGATATCGACGATGTTCTTTTTGCATATTCAAAAGAACACCCAAAGTGATGGAAATTTCATCTGTAGTTTGAACACATATACCCATTAGTAAAAATGTTGATGTGTCATCAACATGAAAAGTGATATATTGCAATCAATCTTGAATCATTGATGTTAAAAAAAAATATACTTAGCTTGCTCATCATTAATTTGATTCCTTTCGCCGGAAGAGCCCATTACAATTCTAAAGAGCCCAATATTTGTGCCGACAGAATGATAGTTAGTTCCTTCCGTAAATTCGTTTGTAGGAAGTACTTATTGATTCAAACTTGTTAAAATGTAATCAACATGGAGTAATTGAGTTAAAACTCTTGGAACAAAATTATGAAAAACGTATTTATTATGGATGAAGACTCTGAATGGTATATTGCAATTGCATACCTAGAAAAATGGTAGAAAATGAAGTTTTCGATTGATATCATTGTATAATCGCAGAATTGCAAAAAATAATTCTAAACTAGAGAATGAATTTCAATATATCATATGTATTATTTGATTAAATATACAAGAACATCAAAAATTGTTAAGAAAATTGTGACGCAATTTAATATTATTTGAAAAGATGACATACTTTGATTGTAAACAATTCTATTTTTTTTATTTTTAGTACTTCATTTTTAGCATGGGTTAAGAAAATGTTTAACCACATATTATTAAATAAGCTACTAAAAATCCATTTATTTTCTAATGAGATTTTACTTGTATTTTTAATCTAAAACATGAATTATGTAGTTTGTTAAGCATTTCTCCCATTTTTTATTGGTAAACTACTTGCAGAATCAAAATAGAAAACATTATTCCACCACTATAAGGATTACCAATCAAAGGAAAAATGAAGTTGCAGAATAAAATAAAATCTGCAGATAGGATCTGTAGAAAGCCAAAAAAAAATCTACAGGCTAATTGTTAGCCAATCATATTGTGGCTTTAGAAAATGAAGTTACAGCAAAAAGACACCAGAAAAAAGAATTATACTCGCTGTGAAAATCAAGTTTTCTACAGAACTCTATTTATTGTTGTGGCTTGTGGGAGCTGTGACTGGCTCTATTTATTCTCTCTTTTCTACTTTTTTTTGTATAATTTAGCTAACAAAACCTACAACAACTAAATTTCAATAATAAAATCTACATCCACATCTAGTAAACCTACAATAAAAATTATACAGCAATAGATCTACAAGCACACCCAAAAAAAAAATATACTTCCTAATTTCTATATCTTATAACCCAAAGTTACAGCGGTAACCAATCAAAGCATAAATATCCACTTATTTGTTAAATAAAATTTTCTTTATAATTTTAATAGCCAAAATGCAAATTTTATAATTTTGTATTTTATTTAATTTTCCATGTAATGTTTTGTAATATAAAACGTTATTCCACAATTCTGTAAGTTACCAATCAAAGTCGAATTTTTTCCCTTTCTAATGATTTGATCGGCATCTTGATTTCCTTCACTAAAATCCATGTGAATTTGATTTGCTCTAATGATTGGTGTTTTTTTTCTTCTATATTTTCCGAATCCAATTAAGGAACTCAAATTAAATCAGTTGTTCTTACATCAATAGACTCACCAAGTTTTAATATTTTATTTGGATGTATTTTCATGCACTTTTCAGTGATGGATAAAGAAAATATTGTTATGAAGGGCATAAATATATCAACAATTATAAATTATAAAAGTATTATGTTATTTTGGGATTAAATTGTATATTTTCTAAATAAACAATTAATTATTAAATATTATTGGTGTCAACAAAATCAGATAAAGGCAAAGACAATATGCAATAAAAAATACAGAAGCAATAAGTTTGTTGGATAACCGTTAGAGAAAAGTAATTTGTTAACAAAAAGCGATAAAAATGATTGGATTTAAAATTATGTTGAGGATGTGGAGGCAAAGGCAAAATCAAACTCTAAAGCATGGGGCATGAATGAGCTCGTGCAAAAAATATCATCAATTCTCATGCAATTTACTTACAATACAAATTTTCTGATGCACTTGCAAGTTGCCATCCCTACCTATTATATAATCAGAAGCTCCCATGAAGATTAAGAAAGGCTTTGTCTTTATTTAGTAGTCTATCTTTGCTCTTTAGTTATGTATACATACATTTTGTAAAAATGTTTATGATCAAATCAACAAAGCAATATTCTTTATTTCTCGATTCAGAACCTGAAACTTTAATTTTTTAGTTAATTTTCTGATCAATTAATCATTTTCATCATATATATGATCCAAAACTTTCGCGTAAAGTAATGTGTTTTTGATAGAACCACTATACACATTTCCGCTAATATATTTTCCACGAACACATAAAACACATTGAGGTGCATTATCACATGGTTTATAAATTTTAAATAGAGGTGGGCATTTTAACCAAACTGAACTAACCGAACCGAACCAACCAAAGTCAATTCGATCCAAACCGAACCAAGGTTTATATTCAAACCATTTGGTCATTTTTTTTCTTAACCCGAATAGTTCGGTTTAAACCAAATCGAACCGATAAACCAATGTGTTTATTTGATTAATTAATTAAAAATATTAATAATCTTTATGTAATCTTAATTCTTTAAGTAAAATAATATTTTTAGTTTGATTTTTAATTTTGTTAGTTTATCTTTCATGGTTTATTAAGTTTATCCCTTAGATGTTTTATTTGAACTTTGAAGTATTAATTTTTTAATTTTCGACTGTTTCTTGTTTTTATATATTAGTGACAAAAATTTTAATTTTTTTTTATTGATTTGTTCTTTTCAACCGAACTGGAACCGAACCAAACCAAACAGAAACCGAACCAAAGACAAACTAAAGTTTTCTTATAACCGAATTAACCGAACCGAACCAAACCCGAACTTAAACCGAAATGCCCATCCGTAATTTTAAACACTTAAAAATTGTCACAACATGGAGAATATTTTTGTTAGATCCCTTCAAGTCAGATTACCACTTAATTCTCCATTAGTTATGCTATATAATGAAAATTTTAATTTTTTTAGCTAGATGATCAAAGAAATTCGATTAATCTTAAAGTGAGCGAGAGAGATAAAAAAAAAATCTTACCCACCAAATGTTTAACATCGCAGATGTTTTTGTTTGTAATATATACGAATATGGGACTGAAGAATGCCAGTTTACACCCTATCTTATGAGTTTCAAGCCTCGACCTATGTTTGGTTTCCAACTTTTTAACAGTGATTTAGTGTAATTATTTACAGAATAATATTTTTATGTTTAGACACCCGTGTTTTCAGGGGCCCCGCACGTAGAAAATAAAATGCTCATAAAGAAATATGACAATGCCATTGATGGTGAAATGTTTTCATTACAATATACCTACTAATATATCATATAATATTTTAATGCATATTGTCCTAAATTTTCAACGATCGTTGTATACTTTATTAAAAGATAAACATATAAAGCCTTGAAGTCACATTAGTTTGTCAATAAGAAAATATGAGATGTGATCTTTAAGAATGGTCTCTTCAAGTATAGAAATTTTCAATATTTTAGTTTTGGAAATTTAGAGTTGTTGCAAATTTTCTTTTTATAGTTTATCGTCATTTTTCATCGAACAGCTAACTGAGAATAGCCCCATTTTTACTTATTTTCATTTAAGACACAACCCAATTTAAATTGGACAAAAAAAAAAATGATTCATCACAAAATGATACGATTAGTAATTTAGTAAGACCCATTGAAGGAGACCGCTTATACGGCTCATATCGGCTAAGAAGCTAGCTAGTTACTTTATGTTTGTCTTGTCTCGAACTAGATGACACGTGTCGGTTTTTGCAAGTGGTCCTGAGGAATAGTTCGAGTCAGCAAATTGGTGGGACCTACCTTTTTGCAGATATTCAAAGTCAAAAAATTCGGCCTTTAATAAAAAGAAAAAAAAACATTTTAAACCAAAAAGAAAACTTTATTGCTGGCTGAGAAAAAAAGAAAAAACTTTATCATATGCGTGTGTCTTCACATATGCACACAAGAAGTTACTTTATGAAGACTTAATCCAATTAGGAAAGATCGAGTTAACGTATAAATATATATATATAAAAGAATCCAATATTACTATACTTAATTTTTTTTTTAATCAAATATACATTTTTGGCCAAGACTTTATCGTAAAATCTACTGACATATAAAAAACATCCGGGTTAAATCTCAAACGATCAAATAGGTCACACATAGACCAAACCAAATGTTACATGTTTATGTTATTCAATTCTTCGTTAACTAGAAGAACAATAAAAATAAAATTGATCATTTTTATGGGTTAGAGTTAACCGTAATTAGTTATATTTGAAAGTGTTATTTTGATTCGTTTTTAAAACTTGTAGTTTATAACATACTTTAAAAGATTTGAAACGATCAAAGTAAATTTTTTAATAAAATAGTTTGATTTTGCGATGCCTAAGTATACTTTTCACTCATGGCTTGCTGTTCTTAATCGCTTATCTACGGATGATCGCATGCAACAATAGAATATTGGGGCAAATATTTCTTGTGTCTTCTGTCAGCATTTCTTGGAAACTCAGAAATCATCTTTTCTTCTCCTATAGCTACTCAGAGAAAATATGGAAAAGTCTGGTTAAGAATATGTTACAATCTGGATATACAAGATATTGGGATCAAATCATAATGTTGCTTTGTGAATACATCGCATGGTAAAGTTCCTCTCTTTCTCTTGCGCTATGCTTTTCAGGCTGCTTTACATTTTATATGGCGAGAAACGAACACCGTAGATATGGCGAGCCCCCGAAGCGAGCATCACAGTTAATCCAATTTATTGACAAACAAGTTCTAAACATGTTATCTTCTATTCGATAAATGGGAGATCAATAATACGAAAAGAGCATGAAGACATGGTTTGCCACAAGATAAAGTCATCGACAAAGTTCACACATTTTGTTTGATTTCCGAATATCATGTTGTGTTTTACAGCTCTAGAAACAGTTTAAAAACTTAAAAATGTAGAGCACCTAGTTGTAAAATGTATTTTCGACTTGAATAAATTTAACATTCAATAAAAAAAAATTTAACAAAAAAACTGAGACACTAAAAATATCAAATTATTACAATATGACAATGAATATATGCATTAAATAACTACATGTAAAAAGAATCATATTCAAAGTTTAACGCCGGTGACAAAAATTATAAACAAATGGAATATGATATCATGCATAAATATTTTATATCACGTTTTTCTTTTGTTATCTAATTTTTTTCACCGTGTTACTTTTGCCAAAAAAACTTCAACCATATAATTGTTTACCATTTTTTTAACAACTAAGTAAAAAAGAAAAAAAAAATGAAGGAAGAAGAGTCGCTCTCCCTCCGGTGAGGATTTGTCTAGGAACGGCGACGTCTCGTGCTTGCGAATGCTATAGTTGCTGTCTCCATCAACACTTCCCGCTTCCCACACGCCACGCCAACATCGCTCTTTTCTAGTCGTCGATCAATTTGACTTTTCGACCTCATTTATTAAAATCTTTAAAAGACACATAATTTTCTGTTTAATAGATTGCTGAAAAATGTATAGACCTATAAAATAATTAGCAAAATGTCGATCCATTGTTTGTTTTCAAACAATATATATTTTATACCTTTTTAAAAATATATTTTTAGTAGTTAGTATTTTTTTTATATATCTCTGTTTAATAATGGTAGCTTAAGTAGGAATTTAAGAGATGCAAATGATCAAGAGTTCGTCTTATCACTTCAAACTTATTGTAATGAGCTAAAACTTTATATTGTAATGCATTTATTTGTATTTCTGCTTACATTTTAGTTATGGTACTACTCTATCATACCACAGTTACGTCATCGAAGTTAGGATTAGCATATAAATATATTCGTCATTTCTAAAACTAGTTTGATGGTCATTGTCTCAATGAATGCAAGAAAGTGGGTGAATAACACAATTTTAAATGTAATAGAAAATGATTATTCAAGGTTTTACGTTAAACTCGGATCAAGGTTTAATTGTGACAAAAAAAAAAAACCGTTTAAAATAAAGTTGTTGGAGAGAAACAGTGTTATTATTGTATCAAGTGAAATTATATAATCAAATAGCTTTGGGTCAGTAATTAACAACAATTTTGAATTCTTTTTAAAAATCAAGTTAATGGGTTAATAAAATAACTTAATGGGCGTTGAATAGGCCCTATCATTTTATTAATGGGCTTATAAGCCCAACGAAATGTGGTTGCTAAGTTGCTGCTATTGTAAATGAACTTTTCAGGTTTTGTACGGCGTTGAGAGGCAGAGAGAGGCAAGCCACCTGATCTGCTTTCTTTATATCGCTGGTCGAACACAAAACACAAGTCAATCTATCTCTCACAATCTCTATACTTGTTCCAGGAAGTTGATGCAAAATCAATAATCAAACTCGCTGCTTCGTACTCCGAATGGGAAATGATACTCTCGAGTCCTGATGTAGAGAGTATTGGAGTTTGGTTTTGTCCTATCCAATTCTTGTGATTTTGATTCTCAGGTCTGTCTTTAGTTGTGATCAACCAGTCAGAGGACCCTGACCCCGTACTCACCTAACTACAGTACTTACCAAATCTCCCAGCGACTAGCGGATCAGTTTGGAGTCGCAAACTATTTCATAAGACTTAATAAAAGCCTTCAAGGAGCAAAGTAACAAAGAGCAGCATTGGATTGTGCTCACGAGCTTTTCTATTTATATAACATTTTCATATCAAGAATATGGTGATTCAATCTTTGGCGATTGATTCCCAGAGACTACCAACACAACGTCAATGTACCAAAGATAAATAAGCAAATTCATTGGCCAAGAACAGAGGAATGATAAGAATCGAAAAACCCAGAAATATTCAATTCATTATTAAGATCCCAATCCATACTATTTCAATAGAAAACAACCACAAGAGAGATAGAGAGATGATTAAGACCTATTTCTTAGAGAATTTCTTCTTCGGAGCAACAACAACTTGTGGTTTCGGATGCTTCTCGGCTTCGCTTGGATCTAACCATTTGAGAGGATGACGATTGTAGAAAGGCCAATTAGGTATAGTGATGAGAGTCGTGAGAACAACACCACCGGCGTAGATCAGCATCATCGTCCTAAACGATTCCGTTGTGTAGCCAACAACCACCGCTACGACGCCGGAGATCACTAGTAAGATCTGCATCAGCTGCTCCACCAATTTCTGCCCTTGCCAATCCATTTCTACACAACAAAACGAAAATCAAAACCTTAGATCTTTTCGATTTCAATCCAATTTAAACAAAACGAAAAACAATTTCGAAATTATGAATGTTTTGGTACCGAATCTTTAAAAACCCTAATTTCACAGCAGATCTTCTCACTGAATTTGTAAATCTGATTTCAACAATTGGGGAAGAAGGAAAGGACTCGTCTAAAATTTATGATATTATAAATCGGTTTTAAAATAAACCGAAATATTTGACCGTCGGATTCGTAACTAAACCGGAAGATTTGACGGTTATATTCGATGTACTCTTTTAACCGGTTTAACTCAGTCCTCGAGATTTTGTATAACTCTATGAGTTCCCTTCTCCGGTGAAACCCTAAGCAAATCTCGCCGCGGTTTGTCATTTTCAGAATCTCAAGTTTATGGATTCAATTTAGGTCAAAAAAGCATATATATTTGAGCTGCTTTTTGTGTACCTCAAAATTGAAATGTTGGTATTTGTACAAAGTCTGAATTTTTCTGTGATATGTTTGTTCAACAGCTTCACTGATTAGACAATGTGACCATTACATTATTCAAAATCCACTTTAGATAACCAAGAATTTGCATATATATTTAGAATTCATAACATTCTCAACTAATTCAAGATTCAAGCAATACATCAATAGGTCTTCTATTAGCAACCCTACAATTAAACCTAATCTCACCATCTCTCCCAGATTGCAGATCACCCATCTTCACCATCCCTTCTTCAAACGCCTTAAAGAACTCATCTTGATCTTCACTAAACAACTTCACATACTCTCTTGTCTCTTGAGTTGTATACAAAGTCTGGTCAGAGTTAAGAAACCCTCTCCCTGAAACCAAGTCTTTAAAATACTGATTATCAAAAACCAGAGGCGTTGCGTCTAGATCTCCAGTCACATTCTCATCTCCGCCCAAAGGACAAAGCTTGTTAAGCTTATTCTTGTAATCCGGTTCAAGAGCTGGATCCGGTTTACCTGAACCGGATTGGTTATAAAGTCTAAACATGATTGAAAAACACCGACCTTGACCGATTGAATGTGACCCTGATAAAGCCACCATGTCTTTTACAGAAAGATCGAATCTTTTGAAAAGATCAATCAAGTAAGTTGCGTTGGCTCTTGGACTCGGCATTACATCGTCTGAATCTTGTTGACTCGCTGTTAAACTGTCTTTTCTTCCTAGCTTCACTTCCCAATCCGGTCCTCCTGTCTGGTTTACAAAACCGAAATCACTAAACCGGGAAATTGGAAAAACAGAGAGTGAGTTTTATGAACTTACCAAAGCAACGGCGTCACGAGAGGCCATGATAATGATGTCAGCACAAGAGACCGTAGCTAGACAAGCTTTCTCTAAAGCTTCTTTAATGTCGTCAACAACTTCGTAAGATCTCAGTGAATCGATGTTGGAAAGTGAAAGTTTTTCACCAATCATGTTTGGTGTGTCGTCAAGCAACAGAGATGCGTCACATCCCTGATTTGATTCATCGGAGAAAACAAAAAAAAAAAGAGTTAAAATCAAGAAGATAGAGATAAATATTTGATGATTCATTGAAGTTTACATTGACGAAACAGTCGTGAAATTGGAAACGCATGACAGAAGCGACGCTTCTTGCTTCTTTGATCATTGCTTTCTTCATTTCTCTTCTTACTATGGATTCAGCATCAGGGCATGTTTCTCTGTAGAATCTTGGCCGGAGAATGTCTCCTGTGACCACCGTCAAGAGAAGTAGGTAGAGGATGAGATGGAGAAGAAGAGACATACTTTTTTTTTCTTTTTTTTTATTAAAATATAATTTGTTTTTTATTTCTCTTTTGGTGTTGTGTTTAAATGATGAAGGAGAAGAGACTTATTTGTTGGTTTTAAAGAGTTTTGTTTGTTGCTTTTAAAGAGTTTTTTTTTGGGTGGTTTTATAGAGAATGATTCTGACGCGTTGGTTTATAGATGACATTTGTGAAAGTGTGGTGGTGGGATTCCAATTTAATTTTTAATGTATTTCTTTTTAATTATAAGCAAACAAATTCATAATTATGAATTTGGTCCCAATGGCCATTTAATGTTGTCATTGTGAGGATTAGTGTATCTGGTAAAAATAGGGGTTGTGATTCACAAGAAATAATGAAATTTAGTCAATTTTGTTACATAATTTGCGAAAATGGTACCACTTAAACATTTTAGGCATTTACTTTATCGTGTATTTTTTTCGTTTTTATCAGCTGTTATCTCGGATTTTTGTGAAATAACCGTTACTTCTACATTTTGGATATCTATTTTTTCTTTTTGTGTAATTTCTTTGTTATTTTAGTTGCCGTTTTCATTTTTTGGATTTTTTTTGTTTTCAGAGATATTTTCATTTTTTGTATAATTCAATAAAATTATTTTACAGTAAACAAAGAAAGAAAAAGACTACATTTTGTTTCAAAATAAATATTTTAAATTTTATAGTAAATTTTGACATAAATATATAATTTCCCTAATTTAAATTTTTTATAAAATGTAACAAAAAAACAGAATTCAATAATTAATTGTCTTTCTAGGGTATGATATTTAATTAAAAAAAATGGTGTGATGAATTGTTAAATGTTACTTATATTGTTATGACTGTAATTGTTTTGTTTGTAATGGATAGTTATATTTGTGTGTTGTATTTTCACGACAAGATAAATATTAGGATATTTATTGAATCATTTTTCTTATGTAACGTGTAATCGTGTAGATTGAAAGAATGTTACTCTCTCCGTTTATAAATAAGTGACGTTTTAGAGTTAATTTTTTGTTTAAAATTAAGTGACGTTTTAGATTTTCAAAGTAAATATTAGCTAATAGTTACAGTTTTATCTTTTATTTATTAATATATTGACCAATAAAAAAATTGATAGACTACATTAATTAGGAGTAAAATATAAAATTTAATGGTTTTCTTAATATGTGTAAAATCATCTAAAATAATACTTAGTTATAAACAGAGGGAGTACAATTATTACTATTAATACTAATTATAAAAGAAAATTTGAAGTTTTTCTTTAAGAATTTATGAAATACCAATGATCTATAGTA
The DNA here is from genome assembly GCA_028015245.1 of Cardamine occulta. Classification (NCBI taxonomy): domain Eukaryota; kingdom Viridiplantae; phylum Streptophyta; class Magnoliopsida; order Brassicales; family Brassicaceae; genus Cardamine; species Cardamine occulta. Next base: position 1,987,355 of record CM051374.1, on the reverse strand, counting down.
TCCAAACATTAACTCTGTTCATGTTTCAAACAAAAGATAGGAGATTCGATAGTCAAATTGTGTAACACACATTTATTGATAAGCTTTTAAAGGTCATGAAGAAATTGAGTGAATTTTCAACTTTCGAATGCACTTTTGACTTTGTGAAAGGAAATAAACCTTATCTTCACGTACAGTTACGTTGGGTTGGGCAAATAACTCAAACTTATATATACAAAAAACTATGCATGCTTTTATTGTTTTGTGTGATGAATGTTCTTGTGGTGATCAATGCCAATACAGCAAAATATTGAGTACTTTACGGAGTACACCTTTAACTGTCAGAAAAAATGTTAATAAGATTAACACAATAATCAAAATAATTTTTTCCAGCCAGTTCAAATAAAATTTGTTTTAACATTTTTAACGTACAAGAAAATAATTAAATGTTCTAGTATTTTTTTGGTCAACCAAATTTAATGCTCTATTATATATTTATTAATAAATTAACAAATATTTAACATGACTCTTCGCGAGTTAAAATCTTTTTATTAATCTTTGTCTAGAGATTCCCATATAGTTATCATTTTGGTTGTCTAGATGTACTAAATGATTTTAAATTGAATGTTTTATTATATCTCCATAAAACTGGTTACTTTTCAGTTTTTTTTTTATAAACATTTTTATTAGTTCTAGAAAGTATATATTTCATATCAAAATCCACATTAAAATCTTAATTTCATATTTAACAAACAAACAAAAAGTATAATCTAAAACGACATGTATTTAAAAACAAGAGAAAACCACTTCTCAATTAGTGCTGGAAACAATTTCACATCCTCAATATGTGTAACTGTGTACATAGTTATTGTGTTAGATGCCATTTTTTGGGGTCAAAATACATAATAGTCATAACCAAGAACAAAAATTAACCTTAACTAGTTAACTTTAACTTCGTGTGTTTCGATTTTCGTCTATATATAGCATATAGACTATGCGAAAGATAACTTAAAAAAAAAAAAATTAATATGTATGAGAAAAACACATTTTTTACACATAATAATAGTGAGTGGGGGTGTCGTGAGATAAGAGGATTGTTGTGACAAAAGGAGGCAACAATTTGAACCATTGGTCCATATTTTTTTGCAACCGAACAAATTGCTTTTTCTTTTTAATTATTTTTTAGTTTTTTAAATATATTTATCTGAAACTCTAAAAGTGACTGACACCATGGAAGTCGTCGTCATCATAACTTCGCGTTCGTGGGTACTGATAGTCTGATACGCTGCCGTTTCAAGATATTTTGCTGTCCCCATCTTTAGTTGGCAAATTATTTTTTATTACACTGAGGACGAGCAATCATAATTAATAGTTTAATACTGTATATATGACTCAGAGGTATCTAGTTTCCTAAAAAAACCCTACAGAAATCGATATCAGGTAATGGAACGCACATGGAGGTCATTGTATCTGAGGTTCACCAAACCAATCCATACCCAAATAAAGAAGTATTGAACCACATTTTAATTCATTAAATATGGGTCTTTATTGAACCACAAATTCCCTAACTACATATTTTTTAGAATTTAAGATTTAAGGTTTAGGGTTTAAAAACCCTAAATCTTTATCTCTTAAAAACTATACCTTACATCTAAAATAGTTAATCCAAACTCAAAAAATTTAATTATAAATTTTATAAAATCAATTTTTGTATTTGTGGTAATTTTGGAAACAAAAACTTTTAGTGGTATTTTTGGAACATTTAATTAATGGTAGTATTTTTGGAACATTTAATTAATTGTGGTATTTTTGACAACAAAACTTGAAAGTGGTATTTTGAGGAATTTCTCTTTTCTTTTCAGTACAGTTTCATTATTTTGTCTTTGAGAAACCATAACCATATTAACATTTTAAGTGACTGGCATAAAAACTTCTGCAAAATTATCACAAAACCCGATTAAAAAGGATATGGGCCCTATATAAATTCTCAGAACTAAAACCCTAAAAGCCCATTAACAAAGCCTTGGAAAATTGAAAAGAAAACGAAGAAGAAACAAACACTCATTCAGTTCCAGTGGATTTATTTTCCCAGAGATATTCAAATCCGGCAGCGGAAATCGAACTTTTTTTCCCCGCGACGGAAGCTACGAAAATGGGAAGAGGAGGAAGACACAGAGGTCGTTCTCAGAGAAAAGATTTTAAAGAAAGTAGAGAAAATATCTGGAAACGTCCCAAATCCGATGCTTCCGTTGATGCCTCCGATAACGCCGTCTCGGAAAAACCTACTTGGGAACCTATTGTCACCGTTAACCCTAATTTCGAGGACTATTACAAGGTAACATATTCACGTTTCTGTATCGGATTGATACAGTTTTATTTTGGCTTTACGCATTTCACATTATAATTGAGGGTTTAGGGTTTTTGATTTTGATGGTTTTTACTATGATTAATGGATCTAACTTAGGGGATGTGTGTGTAGGGTCAAGGAATAGTGAAAGCAGAAGAGTGGGATTTGTTCATGGAAATTCTTCGTAAGCCTTTACCTGCTGCGTTTAGGGTTAACTCCAAGTAATGCTTTTTTTCTTTTCTCTTTACTATGTTAATTTGTTCATAGTTTCAATGAGGTTTAGGGTTTTAGGCTCAGTGTTAAATGTTTGAACAAAGTTTATAAGTGGAACTTGGATAGGATCAAGATTGCAATTGCTAACTACATGCTGCTACTTCGTTTTTTCTTCTTCTATGAATTGCAGTAGCCAATTTTGCGATGAAATTAGATCGATCTTGGAGAATGACTTTGTGAAATCTCTTCACGCAGAGGTAAATGCAATGTTTGTAATTACCACTTTCCAGTGTCTAAATGTGATATATCTCACATTGGTTTTGCTTTCTAGGCCATAGAAGGTGGTGAATTGGAGGCTATTAAGCCCTTGCCTTGGTATCCGAAGAATCTTGCTTGGCATTCTAATTTTTCCCGAAAGGAGATTAGAAAAAACCAGACACTTGAGAGGTACATTTTTCACTATCATATGACTGCTTTTAGTCTTTCTTCACATTATTAGATGACCTAGTCAGGTCACTTTAAGCAATTCTAGCTACTCTGGTTACTATGAGTATGGTTAAGAACTTGGGTGGGTTTCTTCATTTGGGCTTTTCAGGTTTCATGAATTTCTGAAATTAGAAAATGAAGTTGGAAACATAACAAGGCAGGAAGCTGTTAGCATGGTAAGATAGCTTAATACTCTCTTCCTTCATTAACATTGCTTTATCAATATCGTTACTAATATTTATAAAGCTTTTTTGAATTTAATCATGCAGGTACCTCCTCTCTTCCTCGATGTACATCCAGATCATTTTGTACTTGACAGTGAGTAAATTTGTATTTGATATTGTTTTGAGACCTAGAAATGTTCAAAGGGGTTAAAGAACTATCCACCTTGAGAAAGGAAGAATGACTATATAACTATATCCCTGGAAACGTAGGAGGTCAGTGGTTGCTGATCACTTATCTTTTTCTCTGAGCAGTGTGTGCTGCACCGGGTTCCAAAACGTTTCAGCTGCTTGAGATTATTCATGAAGTATCAGAACCAGGACCTCTACCTAATGGAATGGTTTGTGTTGCTGAAGATATCTTTTATTTTTAAAATCTGGTCTTAGGTAGATAGTTAATCTGATTGGTTTTCCCTTAATAACCAGGTGGTGGCTAATGATGTTGATTTCAAAAGATCTAATCTTCTTATTCATCAAACAAAGAGAATGTGCACATCCAACTTGATAGTGACTAATCATGAAGGGCAACAGTTCCCTGGTTGCCGTTTGAACAAATCCCGAGCTTCCGAGAAAGGATTAAGTGAAGATATGCCCATTAATCAACTTTCCTTTGACCGTGTTCTATGTGATGTTCCGTGTAGTGGTGATGGTACATTGCGCAAGGCTCCAGACATTTGGCGGAAATGGTATCTTTACCCTTTTTTTTTTCTGCCTATCGGTCATGGTATGATGCATTAAATGGCATTGGTTCTTAGATTTCTTTTTCCTTTTGTTTCTTTTGTACAGGAACTCTGGAATGGGCAATGGACTTCATAGTCTACAGATTATTCTTGCGATGAGAGGTAATCCTTTTTTTTTTCTTACGTATCTCAACTAATTTTCATGAAATTGCTTGTAGAATAACTTGCCTATCGTAAACATGTCTGCTTGGTCTTGTCCAGGTTTATCTCTGTTGAAGGTTGGTGGGAGAATGATATACTCAACCTGCTCAATGAACCCAATTGAGGACGAGGCTGTTGTTGCAGAGGTAATTTTCAAGCAATGTCTTACCTTCATTTATAAAACCCGTCATAGCTGTAGCCACATAAAAGCCCTTTCTTGAATTCAGATTCTAAGGAGGTGTGGAAGCTCTGTTGAACTTTTGGATGTTTCTGATAAGCTTCCTGAACTTATACGAAGACCAGGTGTTAAGAAATGGAAGGTCAGTTTCTATCTTTATTATAGATTAAACAAATCCTCATCTCTAGATTGCAACGGGATTACTCATGTTATCTGCCTTGTCTTTGTTTGATCCAGGTGCGTGATAAAGGTGGGTGGTTTACTTCTTACAAAGATGTTCCACAAAACCGGAGAGGCGGAGTTCTTGTTAGCATGTTTCCTTCTGGGAAAAACCTCAAGGACTCAACCGAAACCACACAGAAGAATGAGAATGGTGATGTGAACAGTTGTGAAGATGGATGCAAAGAAACAGATAATTCTGTGGTGGATGCAACTCCTGATGAACCAGCCGAGGAAGTATCTGATCTTCCACTTGAACGTTGCATGAGGATAATGCCTCATGATCAGAACACCGGAGGCTTCTTCATAGCTGTCCTTCACAAAGTTTCACCCTTACCAGGTTAACTATTTTTGTTTTTGGAGAACTTCTGGTTCATGTTTATTCACCTATGGTTCTGTTGAACTTACCAATAGTTTTCTCACAGAATTTCAGGAGAAACCAAATCCAAAAAGGAACTCGTCTACTAAAAATGCCAACTCAACAGAAAACTCTCTGGGTAAAGAATCCGAAAAGGAACTCGTTACCGTGGATGCTGTACTAGATGAGAGTGCTGTGGAAAACGTTATAGAAGCAGATTCAAACAATGAGAAAGAAGAGAGCTTGGAGCCTGAGAAGAAAAACACAGAAGGAGAAAGCATTGCAGAAGATAAAGAAGCTAATTCGAGTAACGCTGGAGGCAAGAGAAAAGTACCAATGCAAGGGAAGTGGAAAGGCTTTGATCCTGTGGTTTTCCTGAAAGATGAAACTGTAGTCAATGGCATCAAGGAGTTCTACGGTATCAAAGATGAATCATTTCCATTGTATGATCATCTCGTGGCAAGAAACAGCGACACAAGCAGCGTCAAGAGGATTTACTATGTTTCAAAATCGGTTAAGGAAGTTCTTCAGTTGAATTTTGCAGTCGGGCAGCAGCTCAAGATTGCTTCTGTTGGTCTCAAGATGTTTGTAAGTACTATATTATTTTCTCCACATGTCATTTCGGTTGATTAACCAGTTTTCAACTAATTGAAACGCAGGAGAGACAATCGTCAAAAGAGGGTACAAGCAAGCCGTGCTCATTCCGTATATCATCTGAGGGGCTACCCGTGATCCTTCCATACATCACCAAACAAATACTTTACATTCCAATGGCAGACTTCAAACATCTTCTGGAACAAAACTCAATAAAGTTTTCAGATTTTGTCAACCCACAGGTGGTTCAGAAAGCTACTGACCTTGTCGTTGGAAGCTGCGTGGTGATTCCCAGCGATGGTGCGTACTGATTTGTCTTTATAAATACTTGTGATCATGTAGGATGTGATTTTTACGGCTTTGCTGTTACCTCAGGTGAAGAACCGGTGAAAGTGGATGCGTCAACAATAGCCATCAGTTGCTGGAGAGGGACAAATAGTTTGGCTGTTATGGTCACTGCTGCAGATTGCCAGGAGCTGCTACAGAGACTTGCCGAGAAAACACCAAAAACTGGCGGTGATTCGGTAAATGGAAGCAATGGCGGGGATTCGGACGGTCCTCAAGCTATGGAGACAGCATAAAGCCCTTCTTTTATCACAACTTAGGATTATGCTTTTGATTATTCACTTTTGAGTTTTGATGGATACGCAGACAAAAATGTAAGATTTTGTTCCAGACCTCTTTACATTTCCAGAATTTGATACCAGTGACCATAAAGTTCTGATAACAATGTTTGCCAATATTAACATCCCTATTTCAAAGTGATTCCAAAGAATATACAAAAAAACTCACTATCTAACACCCAAAATGAAGAAAATGCTTTTTGAAGAACATGTGAATCTTCTAAACTGTAACAGAACAAATCGAAAAGACTTACGAGCTGCAGCACATGGTGGTCTTAGTGGGGGTCACCTGTGCAGGACCCGGAATAACAATCTTCTTTCCAGCCATTAATCCCGAATTGTTTGAATCGCCATGACTTCCGTTAGATGCGAGATTCTTCTTGTTCACCGTGTTAAAGATCTCTGTCAAGAGAGTGTTGAAAGAGTTCTCTTCATTAGTCGACTTTAGTGCTGAAGTCTCGAGGAAAAAAATCTCTTCCTTCTCTGCAAACTCTTTGGCATCTTCCATAGGAACCGATCTCTGATCTTCTAAATCCGTCTTGTTACCAATCAAGATGATAACAATGTTTTATCAGCATGTGCTCGAAGTTCTTCTAACCATCGAGGAATGTGATCAAAGCTTTCACGTTTTGTCATATCGTAAACCAACATTGCACCAACAGCTCCTCTGTAGTAGGCACTGGTAACAGCTCTGTATCTATTCAAAGCAAAAGAACAAGAATGTCACCAATCTAAACATCCACATTGCTATGTACAATAATAATGATCACAACTACATAATTGTGATCCGCCAAGAGAATGCTATGAACCACATTGAGCCAAAGAACAAAATCATCCAATCTGATCCAGGAGAAGCCTTAAAACACCTAATTAGCAGAACTCATGAGAACATTGAGAAGAGCAAAGACCAAAGACCAAAGACACTAATCAATCAGGTCAAGTTCAAGTATACACGAAGATCCAATCGAAATTGATCAGTTCATAAGCAAT
>CM051374.1:1955166-1980166 GCA_028015245.1 Cardamine occulta | reverse complement strand
AGTTCTCCAATTTCTACAAACGCACAAACAAATCTAAAGAATCGGAGATAGAATCCGAAGATCGGAGAAGGTTTAGTATTGTTCTTGGCCTGCGTTATCCCAGATCTGAGCTTTGATATTCTTATCATCAATGACGAGTGTTCGAGTCTGGAACTCGACTCCGATTGTGGCTTTAGAATCCATACTGATTTCGTCTCTTGTGAACCGAGCCAGTAGCTGCGATTTTCCTACTGCTGAATCGCCGATCAAGACAACTTTGAACACGTAGTCAAATTTTCCAGACGATGCGGCGTTGAATCCGCCTCTTTCAGAAATCTTCTTCGATCGCCGGTGATTATCTCGTTGGGTTCTTCACTCTCCGTTTGACTCTGAGATTATAGAAACTAATCGTTGGGTTAAAATGTGATCCTCTACAGTAGAGTGTATGGTAGTCAGAAACAAAATGTGCGAAAGTTATCAGACGTGTACTTTGATGGATGTTTGTTCCACGTGTGTTAAATTGATTAGTGGTTTTTGCGCTGGGGGCCACCATAGACTTGGATTAGTATAAGCGAGATACGATTAGCGAGTCCGTGATCCGGCGTCGTTTTGTTTCATTTATAGCCGTTAAGACTTCAAAAAGTAAAAGAAATGGCCTATACAGGGATCGAACCTGTGACCTTCGCGTTATTAGCACGACGCTCTAACCAACTGAGCTAATAGGCCATCTGTTAATATAAATGTATACTAGCTTGATAACACGTGCTTACGCCCGAGTGTAATGTTTAAAAACAAATTACTTTTATGGTATTATTTAATATAATATAATTTTTTATTTGGTGTTAGTGTGTATTGCATGTTAATTATGATTAAAGTGATTAGATTAATTAGTGTATATTAGTTGTTAATCTAATACAAAAGGTTGTTTGTTTGTTTAGATCCGAGTAAGCATTCTAAGCGCATAGTAGGTCTGGACATTCGGGTTTTGGATCGAATTCAGATAACTTGGGTAGAAGAGTTTAATATCCATTTGGATTTTATGACTATTCAGTTCGATTTCGGTCAGATTCGGATCGGATTTTGGGTTTAAAAAAACAAAAATGTTAAATTTTGATAAAACTTGGTTAATGATAAAATTTGGTTAAATTTTTCAAAAAATTGCAAAACTATAACTAAATATAGCTAATATTATTTGGATTATTAAAATTAAAATTGTAAAATTCCGATTATTCAGATATTTTTGTTATTTAGTAGTTTTGGGTATAAAATTATAACTAATATTTTTGATATATAAATATATTTCGGGTTTTCGGTTCGGGTAACTCGGATAGACACATTTAGAATCCGTTCGGGTTTTATGACTATTTGATTCGGTTTCGGAACCGGATTTTTCAGTTTGGTTTCGGATCTGTTTTTGGATTTTGGATTTTTGGTCCAGGTCTAGCGAATAGATAACTTTAAATGTCTTACATAATTTGCGGAGGTAAAGTTTTAACATAAATTTTATTTTTTATGAATTTAGTAATTATATTGTGTGGTTTTAGTGTTTAATGTATGTTAGTAAATGTGAATACAATAATTTTGAATATTTATATTTAGGCTCTAATCCGTGTTTATGCACGGAAGTTTCATCTAGATTTTAATCCGTGTTTGATGACTTTTATTTTTATTTGTTATCTAATAAATTAATTAATTATATTATAAGATTTTTAGTGGTGTTAGATTGTAATACATGTTAATTGTGATTAGAGTGATTGAATTAATTAGTATGGGTATATATTGGACAATTGACATTTTGAATTAGTTAATAAAAATATAGATTCCACAATCAAATAATTGACAGTATAATATGTGGTAATGTTAATATTTTCGAAAATCATTTTTTTAATTTAAACATTCGTCTTTGTATTTAAAAATAATAATTATCAGAATCAAATAATTTTTCTTTTTAAAAATCGGCTTTGTGTTTAAACAGTTATAATTATCGGTATGTCGGATTATTTACTTGAACTCCAAAATAGGTAATAGGTACAATGATACTAATGGCAAGACACAATAAAAAGCTTCAAGAAAAACACCAGTGCAACCTTAGTCTGCTACTGCATATGCAGTCACTGGTACATAAAGAAACCAAAAGCATATAATAAAAGAAGGAAAGAAGAAGAAGCTGCTTATTCCTATTTCCCGATTCTATTTGACATGTTCTAGATTCTTGTTCCCCGTTTCAGCCAAAACAAATCGTCCACAATTAGATAATAAACATGGTTAAATTGTTACTGAGGCAAAATATTCCATTAAAAAAGAGCATTCAGCTTTTAGCAAAAATAGTCGATTGTAAGAACGTATAAATAGCGATAAAACACTACAGAAAATAGTACAAAAAGGAAGGATAGATTCAAAGACAAAACAGCAAGGAGATTGAACATATGGACTTGCAGCCAAGGTAAGAGGAATAGCAACTCCTCATACATTTGTTTTCCCTTGCACAGAAATAAATTGATAGCTGAAAATCACAATCACTTCGAAATAAATCTTCTTTCTTCGATCACAAGTGTAACCAATATTTATCTTACACATAAGATAATAAAATTACCTGTAAATCCCAAGATATAAGAGAAGTGCACTTCTGAGCAAGGGAACACAACCCCAGACTTGATACATTAGGACACCATATCAGGCTCAAGTTTTCTGTTTTTGGAAATCCATTTGCAAGAGCAGTCAAGCTGCAAGGCTCGGCATTCTCAGCTTCAGAATACGTCTTATCAGTCAAAGCCTTACTTTTACTTGATGAAGGCGAAGACTTGTTCCTCCTACGCTTTCGTGTCTGTAAATGAATTTTCTTTAGTACTTCTAATTAAAAAATACGAAACAAAAACATTCACAATGGGATAAAGTTTCTCCAAATTGATCAATCAATGATTTTTCCTGACCAGTAAAGCATACACAACCCTATCAGCAATTATACTATGCTCAAAACTTAATTCCATACGTTTCTCCAAAATTTTACTTAAGATTAAGAAATGGCTGATCCGAAGATAAGGTAACTCCAATTAGAATCAAGGAAGCATATTACTTGAAAGCACGTTTATGAGCACGTTTACTATCCATGCACAATATAAACATCGAGCTCATAAAATTTGAATGAAATTTTTTCCTAACCTGAATTTTCCGCAAGACCTCAACGCGCCTTCTGATTTTAGGAGTTAGACTCTTGAGCACATCAGAATGTTGTCCAGCTAGATTTTGAAGCTTGATGTGTAAATCAAACATACAACAAATCAACAATTATAAAAAATCTCTACAGAATTTATAAATCACGAAGCTAACACGAAACCCGAAATTACTTATTCCTCTTCAAGTATGTTGAACATCGTCGTCTCCAAGACTCTCAGCTGAGCTATCTTCTTCTAAATCTCCTATTCCAGAGGTCGTAAAAGCCAATTCTCATAAGCCATTTGAGTTGATGAATATTCTAATAACATCATCCATGTAAACATTGGTGCAACAAATAAATAAGATATTCAATTTATAGGCTAAGAAAATTTATTATATAATTTATAATGTGGCTAGTCTTAAATTTTTTTCGTCTGCAAAATTCTACTTGATTTTTTTCATTGTAAAGTTTCATGTGACAGACATACTGATTCTCCGTGAGCCAATAATTAATTCATGTTGTTTTACCATCTTTCCATCTCTTTTGATTGTTTTGTTTTCAAGTCAAACTTTGGTATTTAGGGGTTCAACTTTGAATTTAAAATTTTGATTTAACTTTTGAGATTTTTGCTTCAAAGTTAATGATTTATTAGATGTTTGTTATCAAGATTACATTAAAAATATTATTGGCTACGATAAGAATAAAATCGTTTGGCCAAAGTAACATTGATCATTTATTCGTCCAACTGAAAAATTTTCTGTTATCGAAGAAGGCCCAGAAAACTTGGGTACCTAAGAACGTAAATGGTGTAACAAAAGGAGATTGTTCATTGCTTTCGTCACATGAAGTCATTGCAGATATGCATCAATGAAGCGAAGTTTTTTCATGAAAAATTCTCGACGAAATTTAACAACTATGTCTGCTCATGTAAGCACTTTTTATTTTATTTTATTGGATTAGCTTTATACATTTCTTAATGTTTTATAATTTCATATGTTGAATTGCATGATAAACTGAACATGATCATTGGTCCTCATAGACATCGTAAGCCATTATACTTCTCCTTTCTTAAACAATAACCACCAATTTATTTTAGTCTCTTTGCATAATTCTAGAATTGCATAATTCTCAACTGCCAATATTTTTGTTCTATGGGATTTTGAGAATTGCACAGTACATGTACAAATAAGGGAACAACAATTATACCCAACCCATCTACTGCAGTACCTAATCTACTTCTCTAATTTTATAATAATCATTTTTGTCTATGGTGATACCACTTATCATACACAAAACATCTTGATTCTTGAGTAATTATAGCCATATATATATATATATTGGCTAAGTAGAGGAGTGACTATAAAAGTAGAGTTTTTTTTTTTTTTTTTCTATTTGTCATGTCGTTTGGTTTTGTTTCTTTTGGTGGTTTCATATTTGAGTTTGAAAAATCTGGGTAGTCTTTTCATTTGTAAAAATGTTTACTTTTGAGATTAAGGTTAAGCTCAAGTTTCATGTCACTCTTTTCCACTCATGGGGTGCGGACACACCCGCACGGATTACATGTGAGTGCGAAAGCAGAGTGAAGGCTGCTCTTCGAACAACATCATTGGTGAGAACCTCTCTTAATCTCTCAAATATTCTATTTTAATAAATTGATTATAATATAATTATTTATTTAAATTTTAAATGATAAAAACTCCTCAGAACCAATCATATTAATACATGTGTGATATGAGTCGGAAAAATGGCATTTTTCGACCCGTACTTTTTCAAAAATGCTGTTTCCTGCCTGCACAATCTGCCAATGTTAATATATACCCAAACTTCCAAAATATTCAAATTTCAAACCCAAACTCATTATTACGTGCTGAATTCATAGTCGTTGTTAACTGAAGTTAGTCAACCGTTATTGATGCTGACTCGAATTTGATAATGTGGCATAAAATGATAAAACGACACCGTTTTGATGTATAGGATGTAAAAATAAAAATAAATTTTTTATGGAGCACACTAGGTTTGAACCATCGAGCTCACACTCTTTAGAACGTTCCCAATAACCAATGGATTACAACCATCATCAACTATATCCCTAACATTTTAATTTATATACCTAAACTTTATTTGCATTTTTTTCTCAAAATTTTCTGCGATTACAACACGAATCTCTCGTCTCCATCATCTCTGATTCTCGAAGTTTCAGCCTAGATTTCATATTTAACAGGTTTTGTTTCACTGAGAATGTCAAGCTTTTTCACGGATTCATGGAAGTTGATGCTTTGTTTCTTCATTAGGTTTTTGAATTAGTCGATTTCAGTGTCTAATTTTTGGTCTGAGTACAACAATGGCAGATACTGTAGAAAAAATCACCACCGTTGAGTTATACCATCATCCTCTACAGAAGCTTCAATCTCCGGAGAGAAGACAGAGCCCACGATGGAGAAGCAAAAGTGGGGTGATGTTAAGGATGACGATGAAGAGGACGCATAAGCAGTATCAAAGCTCAATTCGCTGAGCATTAAAGAGGAAGAGAAACATGAATCTGTGCTTGAAGAACCTTTGATTCAAACATCAAAGCGGTATTACTACTTTGCCTTTCTTTTTTTTTGCTCTCCGTCACTAGATTTAGTGAATTGTGATTGTGTTGAATCTTGCTAATAGAGCTTAGATCTGGGGTTGACTATAAGAAATTAGGTTTATTTGGATTGGTTGATGCAAACTAGTTCTTGGATGATCTCAATTACAGTCTACGGTTATTAGTTTCCCAGATTTATGTGGATGACTTTGATTTAGGTATAGAAAATATTTTAGGTATATAAATTAAAATGTTAGGATATAGTTGATGATGGTTGTAGTCCATTGGTTATTGGCAAAGTGCTAAAGAGTGTGAGCTCGATGGTTCAAACCTAGTGTGTTCCATAAAAATTTTAATTTTTTATATCCTATACATCAAAACGGCGTCGTTTTATCGTTTTATGTCACGCCATCAAATCCGAGTTAGCATCAGTACCGGTTGACTAATTTCTGTTAACAACGACTATGAATTCAACACATAATAATGATTTTGGGTTTGAAATTTGAATTTTTTGAAAGTTTGGGTATATATTAGCATTGGTAAATTGTACAAGTAGAAAACAGCACTTTCAAAAAAATACGGGTAAAAAAAGTTTTGTGTCACTCTTTTCCACTCAGGGGGTGCGAACACACCCGCACGGATTACATGTGAGTGTGGAAGCAGAATGGAGGTTGCTCTTAGAGCAACATCATTGGTGAGAACCTCTCTTAGTCCTTCAAATATTCTATTTTAATAATTTGATTATAGTATAATTATTTATTTAAATTTTAAATGATAAAATCTCCTTAGAACCAATTATATTAATACATGTGTGATATGAATCTCTATAGGGGTTCTTATTTGATAGACTCATTTCTATCTCTTTCTTATTTTTTATTACTTTTTATTATTTTTAATGGTGAGGGATTTATTGAAAGACTCCTACTAAAGATGCTCTTAGTTGGTAAATTTTGAAATGGTGTATTTATGTGTGAGCTTTTTTTATAAATGTGATGTTTGTGTGTTTCTTGTATTTTGGCTTTAGCTATGGCTAGGTTATTGGCTTTAGCCATGGCTACGTTATTGGCTTTAACAATCATTTTTTTATTCTACCATATATCTTTCTATTTAATTAACATTAATTTTTTTTTTAAATCCGATCGGACTGTCAACCTACACAAACTTTTGACTAATGCTATTTAAATTAGAATCATTATAAATGTGTTTTTAAAGATGTGTTGTTCACTTCTTAAATGGTTATTTTAGTTTGTGAACTTTTTCTACACAGCTATAACTGAATGTATGATATATAATTTCATTCCAATGAAAGCTAAAAAAAATTGTGTTTATTTTTTACTAGTTATTTTGGAAAAATGGGTAAGAAAACCCTGAGGTTTTTCGAAAACATAAAAAAAAAACCTAACCTTTTTTCTTGGGATATAAAACCCTGACCTTTAGAAAATGTGGAAAATAACCCCCAACGTTAACGTACGTAAATAAGTAACCATAAGAAAACAGTGCGTTTAGTTAAAAGAGAAAAACGTAATGTTCCTTAAAAACAGAGTGAAACCTAGGACATAGTGTTTCTAGAAAAGGATATTCCCACATTGTTTCTTTCTCTTCGTAAGGTTTTGTATTTCTAGGTAAAATATATTTTCAAATTCTGCTTTCTACAAGGAGGAACTAAGATGAGGTAAAGCGTTTATTTGATGTAAGTTTCATCACAACTCTGACTATTTCGAACATAAATTTGATTTGATTTATAGTTTGAAAAGACAACTTTTACAGATTTTGAGTTTGTTGAATAAACGATTTCATCTAAATATTAATTTTATTATTATTGTGAAGTGATAATCTGTACCCATGTGGTATTGCGGAAGATAGTGACGGCAACGAAGATAACGACTATGACAATGAAATGGAACCAAGTGAAGAAATTGTTGGTTTGCGGATGCAAGAGGACAGTGACAATGAAGATTCGTCTAATGAGAGGATTCCATTCAGAGTCGGTCAAGCTTTTAGCAGTAAAGATATTTTCAAGAAGGCAATTGACAAATATGCTGTAGATATGAAGAAGAACATATGGTATTAAGAAATCTGAATCTATCAAAGTAAATGTTGTTTGTGCAGAAGATGGATGTCCTTGGAATATATATGCTTCCATCAACAGTTCAAGTAAAGATATGGTTGTGAGGACTTTTGTTGGAAAGCACACGTGCTCATGGAATGGGAAATGTCAATTATTAACTTCAAGGAAGATAGCTGATAAGTTCATCAATGAATTTAGAACAAATCCTAATCTAAAGGCTGGTGAAATTAGGGACAGAATGCGGACTGATGGTCGACTTCTAGTATCGAAGGATAAATGTTGGGAGACACGGAGGATTTGTAAAAAAACAATTGCTGATGAATATGAAGAACAATTTAGGAGGATGTATGATTATGTAAGTGCACTTAAGGAGTCAAATCCAGGTTCTACTATTATTTTGGGAACAAAAACTAACGTGTTTGAGAAGTTTTATTCTTGTTTTTTTGCAATGAAAGAAGGATGGAAAAGTGGGTGTAGACGTGTTCTTCATCTGGATGGAACATTCATGAAACGAAATATAAAAGGTGAAGTTCTCACAGCTATTGGTCGAGATGCTAATGATAAAATGTTTCCTGTTGCATGGGCTGTTGTGCCTATAGAAAACAAAATAAATTGGGAGTGGTTCATGACACTGCTACAAGAGGACTTGGACCTTGGTTCAGGAAATGGGTTGACTCTTGTTTCAGATCAACAGAAGGGTCTAATTGCAGCAAGAGACTCTGTTCTTCCTGATTGCGAGCATAGAATGTGTGCTAGACACTTATGGGCTAACTTGTACAAGAAATATGGTGATGAGTCGGGTCTTTTACATATTGCATTCTGGAAGATGGCAAAAGCATATAATGTGAGAGTCTTTGAGCAGAGAGTAGAAGATTTTAAAATTCTAAACCATGAAGCTCACGAACGTCTTATGCGATGGTCGGCATGTCACTGGTCAAGGTATGAAAAAACTATATTGTATAATAGTTTAATAAAATTAAGCTCACTTATCATTGTATTATTTTGCAGAGCATTTTTTACAGGTTTTGCAAAGTCTGCTGTTGTTGATAACAATATGAGTGAATCATTTAACAATGTCATCGATGATGGACGATTTAAACCACTGGTTGGAATACTTGAAGATATTCGGATACATGTCATGACAAGCAATGAAGGAATGATACGTATGATAGACGGATACGAAGGAGAATTAACCCCAAATAATATAAAATTACTTGATAAACAGGTACCAAATTGCACTCCAATTTGTGCCGGAAGAGGTTGGTATGAGGTTGATCATGGTAGGGAAAAGTATAGAGTCAATGTAAGAAATTATGTTTCTTGCACATGTCGTCACTACGAGGTCAGCGGTATCCCATGCTCTCATATGATTTCAGCTTTATTGGCCGAGATTAGAAATGTACGCACCCCTGAATCACTTGTTTCTGAATGGTTTTCCACTACTAAATGGAAAGTGTGTTATGAACACATACTAAAGTCTAACAATGGTATGGAGCTTTGGCCTATGTGTAGGGATATAACGGTGCTACCTCCTCCTTTTAGAGAACCACGTGGGTGTAAGAAAATACCAAAAAGACGTCTTGAAGCTCATGAAACTTCTGCTGGTAGACAAACATGACATGGAATTCAAGTGTTACAATCATTTTTATTTTCACTTCTGTTGTGTTAATTTGTATTGGTGTCTTCATGATTTGTTATTGTTTTGTCTCAATGCTATTTTATAACGTTTCTATTTTTTTGTTTTTTTGTCAGACATGTAGCAAGTGTCTTAAAACAGGACATAACAAGAAAAAATGCCAAAATGAAACAGCTGCCATTCCCCCAAAGAAGCCTCGAGGTCATCCATCGAAAAAACAGAAGAGTGAAGAACCATCAGTGGAGATGAAAAGCACATTTCAGAGCCAACCAACACCCACATTTCACAGTCAGCCAGAACCTACATTTCAGAGCCAGCCAAATGTTCCAGCAGAAAGTCATGGAGTATTTCACAGTCCACTAATGGGAGACGACTACATATGCGCCGGTCGGAGTGTTCGAGACCTAAGCACTAATTTTATGCTACCATCGTCACTTTTTAGAGAACACGAGCGAAACAAGTTCAAGATTAGGCGACGGAATTTGTAAACATGATGTTTCTTTGCACTTTATTTTTATGACTTCAGTAATAGTTTTTCTTGTTCTTCAATTCTTCTTTTCGAATTTTGTAGTATTGCCTTTGTTCAATTAGACATGTCTACGTTACATTTCTTGTGTCCATATTATTTTATTTCACCCCTTTACTTTGTAGTATTTCATTGTGAATTTAACTACACTAGCTGAAGCATGATGAGTGATGAGTGATGAGTGATGAGTGATGAGTGATGAGTGATGAGTGATGAGTGATGAGTGATGAGTGATGAGCCCGACAATGAGTAGCAATTTTTAGAACCAATAATATACGTTAACTTGTTGCTTTACATCACTGTTTATAACATATGGAAAATTGCTCTTATATGTGCTCAGCTTGTTTCACCTCCATTAACTCTAACTCAACGTTTTCTTATGATTGATTCTTTACGTACGTTAACGTTGGGGGTTGTTTTCCACATTTTCTAAAGGTCAGGGTTTTATATCTCAAGAAAAAAAGTCAGGTTTTTTTTATGTTTTTGAAAAACCTTAGAGTTTTCTTACTCATTTTTCCAGTTATTTTAATTGAGATGATTAAAAAAAAAAAAAAACTATTATTGGCCCATGCAGGTTTTGCGACCAACTGATGTAACGGGCCTTATGGTGATCACTTTAAAAAAAAAAGGGAGAAAACGAAAATGGCCTATACAGGGATCGAACCTGTGACCTTCGCGTTATTAGCACGACGCTCTAACCAACTGAGCTAATAGGCCATTTTATTAAATATTACAACAGTATATTTATAAACTAAAAATAATTCTTGAAACTCTTAAACTCTCCCCAAGAGTCGAAGAAGATTGTAATCGAAGATTCAGTAAGTTTTATTTTATTTGTCCAATTTCGCCTTCGGATTTAGTTTATTGCGGATACAATTTTTGTTTCAATTGGAGATTTTTTTTAACACTTATAGGTTTTTGCAGAAGGTTTTGTTTGAACTAAAGAAAACAATTTCAATGGAGTGTGTCGTTCAAGGAATCATTGAGACTCAGGTGCGTTTGTTTTTTCAGAAAAGTTTTAAGCTTCCAAGTTCATGGAGTAGCTTTTACCATTGCTCTGATGCCAAATTGAAAAACCTAGGTTGAAAAATTCAGAATTTGATTTATTTTTTTTTTTCTCAATTTTCAGCATGTTGAAGCACTTGAGATCCTTCTTCAAGGTCTTTGTGGTGTTCAACGTGAACGTTTGAGAGTTCATGAGTTATGCTTAAAAAGCGGCCCAAATCTTGGTAAGTCCAGTTTCATACTGAAAGTCAGAAACTTTAAGCATTCTATGAATCATAATCCACATTTGTGAATCTTCTCTTTCAGGAGTTGTGTCTTCAGAAGTTAGGCTTTTATGTGATCTTGATCAACCAGAACCCACATGGTATAGTTTCTTGTTGTTTATATATATATATATGTTCTTACTTGTGTTCTTGCTTCAGCCTTATCAAGAATCTTGAATGATAGGACTGTTAAACATGTTGGAGATGCAATGAGAGGAGCAGGAGCTGATCAAATCTCTGTTATGGTTAGAACTATGGTTGAAAGTAAAGTAAGCAAGAACGCTTTGCGTTTGTTCTATTCACTTGGTTACAAACTAGACCACGAGCTTCTCAAAGTCGGATTCGCCTTTCATTTCCAACGAACCGCGCACATAAGTGTCTCTGTATCGTCGGTTAATAAGATGCTTAAAGTTCATGCCATAGATGAGGCTGTTCCTGTAACACCTGGTATGCAGATTGTTGATGTAACAGCTCCAGCTACACCTGAGAATTACAATGAAGTCGCAGCTGCGGTTTCATCTTTCTGTGAATATCTCGCTCCGTAAGATTGTTGTTGTTTTATAACATTCATGATTGTGTCATTCACCTAATTCATCAGTGATACAATGGTTTCTTTTTTTTTTTTTCAGGCTTGTTCACTTGTCAAAACCGTTTATCTCTACAGGAGTTGTGCCAACCGCTGCTGCGGCTGCTGCATCTCTTATGTCAGATGGAGGAGGTACTGCATTGTAAGAAGTTGGAAGTTAAAACAACTGTTTCTTTGTGTTCTCTTATGTTAGATCTTTTGCTTCAATCCAGTGAAGTTTTTTCAGATTACAGTGGTTGTGAAAACTCTTGTGAACCATTAGAGTTGAAATATTTAATGAGATCAGTTAGGGATCTTCCAAAATCACAACTTTGCATAAGTTTTTTGGTGACATGATGTTTCATTGTTGATAGTTTTTTATTGTAAGACTTGATTTCAGAGTATTATTAGCTTAAGAATTTGTATTTTGACAAAAGATTCGAACATGATTAAAAATCAAGGGCATCGCTTCACTGTTAAGAGTTATGATGATGGAAGTTGCAACTCATGAAACAGTAATGAATTTAGATCCGGGAAATGCCATTGCAACTCCAAAAACACGCTATCCAGATTCCATCATTATACAAGAGATTGATGATGACAACGACGACATTGATGTTGACTTACAAACAACATCAATGCCGTCGTTATCATTATCAATCTCAAGTATGATGATGCAAGTTGGATAGCGAGTTCTTAGGGTTGCAAAAAACATTTTCCAGATCTAAGTTTCATTACTGATTCATGAGTTACTGAACTTTTCATCAGACATCCCAAGTATCACAAGCTAGAGTAAAACAATGTATATATAATGATTCACATTTTCAATGTCAAAATTGTCTTCTTTCAAATCATCTGCTGGTGCTATTAGCAGTCTTGTTCTTGCTCATATCAGCAAGAGCCTCAATAAGTTTCTTCTCCTCGTTGCTTAATCTCTTAGGTATCTCCACTTGCACTCTAACCAACTGATCCCCTCTCATATTACTCTTGTTCAATACCGGAACTCCCTTTTTTGCCATCACCAGCGTTGTGCTCGGTTGTGTCCCTGCCGGTACTTTCAAATCGACTGTCCCGTCTACTGTTGGCACTTTCAATGTTGTCCCTAAAATCGCATCGATATACGATATCTTGCATGTGTAGAGAATATTTGTATCGTCTCGTTTCAAAACTGGGTCTGGTATAACCTCTATAACAACAAACAGATCGCCTGATGACCCGCCCCTCTTCCCAGCATTGCCTTCTCCTCTCACTCTTAATCGGCTACCCGAATCAACCCCGGCTGGTACTTTCAGACTTATCCGCTTCGTCTTCCTCACACGTCCGTCTCCAGAACAAGTACCACAAGGAGTGGAGATCTCTCCAGTGCCAATACAAGACGAGCAAGTCGTGACTTGCTGGAACACGCCAAGAGGAGTTCTTGCTGATGAAACCACTTGGCCTTGTCCACCACACGTGGTGCATTTAGTCGCTTTGGTCCCCGGTTTTGCACCTGAACCTTCGCAAGTCCCGCAGCTCTCAAGCCGTGATATCTCTATCTCTTTCTCCATCCCGAAAACCGCTTCTTTGAAGTTCAAGATTAGCGTGTAATACTCGTCTTGACCATCCACGGCTCTGCTTCTTGAACCTCTACCCATTCCACCTCCTCCCATCCCACCCATGCCTTCAAATAATGACTCGAATAGATCGAACGGATTACTAAAATCCTATTGAAAAGATAATATAAAAAAAAACAATAAGTGATCAGAGAGTTGGCTTCGAGTGTCTTATAAAGAATAAATCTGTAAATCTCTGTTTTGAACAACGTACCCCCATGCCACCCATTCCACCAGCGCCTTTAAGTCCTGCCTCACCATACCTATCGTAAAGAGATTTCTTTTCATCATCTGATAAAACCTGCAGAACAAAATTTTGTTCTTTAACTCAACAGAAACCTCAAAAGGCTAAAGAAGCATCTCTAGAAGTTTGAACTTTTATAATAGAAACAAAGGAGAAGTTGGGTTTCATTTTCACCTCATATGCATTACTTATTTCTTTGAATTTCTCTTCAGCACCAGGATCCCTGTAAGCATATATAATAAACATGTAAACAAGACGGTCACAATTTTCTAACTTAGAAGTATCAGTCTTGAAGGAAAACAAGCGGTATCTGAGCATTTCATATTTCCCGGTCTGTATTTCGCTAATGCCTATGAGTTTTGAAGGTAGCTGATTTTCTCAATATGGGGAACAACACAATCTAAAGTTTGGAGTCTTCTTGTTTTCACTTACTTGTTCACATCCGGATGGTAATTCCTAGCCAGCTTTCGATAAGCTGAAACAAGAGCAAGGAAGAGCGAATCAATGTCATACCAAAAAGTACAAGTCGAAACAAAACACAAAGCGAAGAATTCAAAACACGGATTTGATCATGCATTGCAACAAAATACAAGGGAATCTCTCACATTCAGAAAAATGGCAAACATACCGCTTTTAATCTCAGATTTAGTTGCATTTTTCGAAACTCCAAGTACCGAATAGTAATCCTAGAATTGCAAGATCACAAAATAAATAGTGAAGCTGAGATATACGCATTCTGTAAAGGGAAGAAAACAGGAACACATACTGCATCAGCTCTAACAGTGAAGCGAGATCCTCTGCGAGGAGGATGCATATTTCTTGACATTCCCGTCATTGACAAGAAGGGCAAAGACCCATGTGAGAACATACTCGACCTTGAAGCTCCCAAGCAATTTATTTGGCTCATGGAACTGCAAAGTTATCAAAAGGAAAACTTTTAATGCTAATTCAGATATAAAACTCTTCCAAAAACTTCCCTTCTCTTTTCTCTATTTCCAAGGAACACTACTAATCAGCTCAGCAAAACTCTCAGTCTAGAAATCACATAATACTAACATTAATAACAATTCTACAAAGACTAATCTTAAGAATGTGCAACAAATGAAAATCCTTAAAATTCTTTAAGCTACAGAAAAAGTAAACTAAACTAGTTTCAATATCACTATGCCAAGAACAAAATCTGAAAATCCTACTTTGGTTGGCGACTTGATTCGAGTCTGCTCGGATAATAAGCTCTCAAAGCAAATTGAGGACGAATACTCCATTGAGAAACACAAGTACTTCCAAATTGTATTAAAGCCATTGAGCTAGCTCCTCAATACAGACTCCCTGCAGCAACACAATTAATTAGCTTTCAGACTCAAAATACTATACAAATGAAGAAAACAATCATGAATCAAATCAAAGGTACAAGCTTTTCAAACCTAAGAAGCAAATGCAATACACGCAGAAAGAAATTAACAAGAGTTAAAACAATGGTCTTCAAACAAAGCAGAAACAGAATTTATGAAATTAAACAGTACCAAACACAAAAAAAGACGAATTCTTCATCCACTAAAGCCAAAAAAAGACAAAATCATTTAGAAATTTAGAAAAAAATAGTTGCTTCGATGGTTTCAATTGTAGAAAAAGAGAGAAGATTTAGAAGAAGAGACGAATATATGAATGGTACCGTAATAAATGGTGGACGGAACAAGGAAGAGCTCCGGGGAGAGATAAGAAAAACTGAACGAGTTGAGAGAAACGAATGAAAGGAGTTTGCTAGAACAACGTAGCCCTTTTCTTTTCTTTTCTTTTTTCTTTTTGTTTTTCAATTTATTTATTATTATTATCAGTGGAAAAAAATATTAGGGGGAGAAAAAGCCAAAAATTTGACTAAATAATAAGAATCTTTTTATATGCAGAGGAATCTAGAATGTAAATAAATGGAATCAAGTTTATACATAAAAAAAAATTATCGATGACATTTTGTTGGTATTTATTAGAGAAATTGCATTTTAATATAATATATATCATTTAAAAAATCTATGATACTGTTTTCCAGATTAAATTTTTTAAAAAATACTCAAACTTAAACAAATAAAATAAGCTATATTTTTGTTGTCACTACCTTTTTCACTAGTAAAAATTGAAATAGTACAAAGAGTTTGATACAACCTATTTTTTTTTTCCAAACCACTACATAACTTAGAAAATTGGACTCATACATACATCAGCAACGTGATTTAGTACATTCCTGTAAAAAGTGAAAACATACATGAAATCCAAAGAATAAGCGAACGTGGCTAGTTTCAGAATGTCTCTAATTAATAATGGTCGAGATGGAGAGATTATGCTAACTAATATATAAAGGATTTTGGAATCATTACACAAAGTATCCTTGTTATTTAACCTTTTGACCTTATACACAGATACACTGCGATATGTGAGAGCCTATAACTTTTGTTTCTAGAGGACCTTAAAAAAGTTGGACTCAAGGATCAAGTTTCTTTTGACAATCTGATCTTTCCTATGTATTGACCATCCAATGTCTTCATTAATTCTGGTTTGATCAAGTCCATGAATTACTACAAACCAACATAATTTGTTACTCCTGAAAATAACCGATGAAAAAGACACTTTTATGTGAGCTTGATCAACCAGAGCCCACATGGTACTGCTTCTTGTTGTTTTTGTATATATGTTCTTACTAGTTTTCTTGCTTAACTTATCCAAGAAATCTATATCAAAAATCTTGATCATAGGACTGTTAAAGAATGATGTTGGTGTGGTGCGATGAGAGGAGCAAGAGCTATAATCAAATTCTGTTATGGTAATTAAGAACTATTGTTGAAAGCAAAGTTTTTTTTTTGTTGTTAAATAATTGCATATGTTCTCTCATGATAGATCTTCTTGTTAATTTCATGTATAGTGAATTGTTAAGATCACACAAGGGCTGTGAAGTTTTATTTCTTCAATCGAACGAAAGAAAAACAGTAGTTATACTCTATGTGAATACCTTCTTATTAATTATCAACGCATGCAAAAGCAAAATTATATAAGTAGAAACCAAAAAGCAAGTGGAAACACACTTCAAGTGTTTCCAAAACCGACCAACCTTACAATCCAACAAAGTTTGGTTCATGATACCAAACTTTGGGTTATACACATAATTTTTTTTTTGACAGCGGTTATACACATATAATTAATTAATTATTTTTTGACAGCGGTTATACAAAAATCTTCTCGCCGTACGTCACCATCGCCTCAATTTACCGTTGGATAAACATCCTCTGACAACCTTAATTCTCCGACCATTACCAAAGGTTTCGAAAGAAACATATCATGACTCGATTCCATTAGCTCGACACGTGTCTCACCTCCGGCTAGTTTCCACTTAAACCCTTGCAAAAGCCTCGCAAGCATCATAGTGGTTATCGCCGTACCTAACGCCGGAGCAGCACATCCTCTCTTTCCGGTACTGAACGAGATAAACCGGAGATCGTTCTCCGTCAAAGTCACTTCCGAACACTCATTGAGATGCCTCTCCGGTTTGAAGCTAAGTGGATCAGACCAAACCTTAGGGTTACGACCAAGACCGTAACGACTAAGTAAAACTTGACTTCCTTTAGGGATATGGTAACCTGCGACCGTCGTGTCGGAGAGTGCCACGTGTGGGAGGTTGAAGGCGGCGACGGGATGAAGACGGAAAGCTTCACGTATAATAGCTTTGACGTAGTTAAGTTTTGGGATGTCGGATTCTTGGACTAATCTTTCTTTGCCGACGACTCTATCGATCTCTTCCATAGCTTTGTGGAGAATCTCCGGTTTGTTTATCATCTCCGCCATGGCCCATTCCACGGCGTTTGATGGGTTGTCCGGCGCCGCCATTACAAGTTCCTATAAATATAATAATATAAAATGATTTTTATTAGTCTATAGCAAGTTGACAACGGTTCTTATTAGTTTACTATTCTATGTATGGGACTCATGGGCAGCTCGAATATTTAACTTTATGCTAAACATATAAATTTCTCCCAAATTTGCCAAATTATTTTTTTTTGTTCTTTTCTTTGTTGACATAGACTACAAAAGGAGTTTTTTTTTTAATATGCATTTCTCCACTTTTTTTTCTTCAGCTAAAATGTCACTAAAACTCCCACATAATTAGTTTATGCCATTCTAACTCCAACAAAATAAAAGAGCCATAGCAATGACACTTTTTTCCTTGTCTTGTATGAATGTTTTGGCATTTTTTATCTGCCAATAAGTTAAATAACTATTTTTTTCCATCACATATTTTTAAAAGACATTATAGATTTCCACTACAGCACAAAGAAATGTCAAAGTACTATTTTTTCCAGAGATAGTATATAATATGTTATAATATTATCATATATCCAAAAGTAATAGTTGGTTGAATATATTAAATTTGCATGAAAGTGTAAAAAATATATATAATTAATTACCTTAATGGTTGGTTTGATTTCATCAGCGGTAAGCAAAGGCTGGCCATCTTCGTCCTTGATAGATATAAAAATGTCTAGGAAATCTTCGATCTGAGTTCTCTTACCTTCTCTCCACATCTTAATCCTCTCATCAATAACAGGATCGTGATACTTATCCATAATCGCACTAGCTTCTCTCATGATCTTCTCATGTCCATTTAGATCCAATCCCGTAAGAATCGGTAGATAATCCGATACACAAAACGCAAATGTAAACCCTAACCCATCGAACATAGCATCCATATGCTCAATATCTTCCAAGGTCGGTCCACCATTAGCTTCGGTTTTTGCCGAGAACGTTCTCTTTCCGAACATAAGCCTCTTAATCGCATTTCCACAGTAATGTCTCGTAACAAACCGGAGATCAACCGGTTCGGAGTTCTTAACCATGTTGTAAAGCCAAGTGGTTAAGTGATCGGTTTCCTCGGCTCTATTGTCGTGTAGCCATCGGTGTCTAGCCGGACAAACAATCTCCGTCATTATCACTTTCCTCATCTTCTTGAATTGTTCACCGAACGGTGTGATCACACAGGTTTTGTAGCCGTTGGAGAGGATCTTTTGAGCATAAGTGAGTGGTCTTGACGCGAAGAGTGCGTCTTGTTGCTTGAAAATCTCACGTGCGATCTTAGGACACGTCACGGGGATCACGTGAGTGTTTCCTAGACGCACACATGCTATCTCCGTGTTAAGCTCTTTCATGAGGCTGTGGAGCCACCGGAAAACCGGACGGTTTTTAAGCATCGCCGGAACCATTCCGACGATTGGAAAACCGGTGGGTCCAGGCGGGAGAGGATGTAGCTTCTTGTTTTGTGAAGAAGACTTTATTTTCTTGAATATCATCAAGAGGGTAATGACCACAAGTGCTTGAAGTGTTGTGAGGAGATACATGTTGCTAAACGCCGACGTTTCAGGACTAGACTTGGTCGTGAGATCCGAAGAGTTTGAAGCTAAAGCATCCATATGAAAGGAAGAAGAAGAAGAAGAAGAAACAATTTATGATATATGTTTTGTAATTATGGTAATTGTTTCTGCATAGATCTTTCTTTCACCTTGTTATTTATAGTGTCACTTAACATAGGTATGTATAGATATGTGGAATGACGATAGTACCTCTTATGTGGCAGCGAGGAAGCAGTGTAGAAGGTCTGCGCTAAAGTTGGACCGACTTGGTCTCTAGTGACGAGTATGACCAAAATGAATTTTTGTAGGGCTAACTTACACAAAACAAAATGTAATTAGAAGAGAAGAATATAATATAATAATCCATTCATACTTTTTTAAAATGATTTTGTTGGTCACCTGCCAAAAATCCTCGTGTTATATATCCACTCTAATCTAACAAAACAGTGCTTTTTATGTATCGATGGTTTCTTTGCATACATTTTTAGGTGAAATTCCGTCTTAAATTCTCATTCAAAATTTGTAGGTTAGTAATCATATATATAATAGCAGAGTTTTCTCTCCAAGGTGTCCATATAAGCACTATTGTGAATCCTACAATACTTTAAAATAATTAATTTTAAAATTAAATTCATCTTAACACTTATTTTTAATTTATATATCACTAAATTGAGTAATATGACACAAATATAACATACATATAGCAAAAAATAAATTCTTATAGGTATTAAAAAACATAATTAATGTTAACTAGCATATTTCCAATACTAAACTGTTATAAAAGTTTTAATATTATTTATAGATACTAATATAAAATTATTAATTAAAATATAATCATTTTAAAAAGAACTTATTATATATATTTTTATTATTAATGCAAATTTATTTCATTAAAGTTATGAACACTTTATATATAATTTTACCATCTATTTCACATACTTTTGTTTCAATTTTTACTCCTTTTTTATTCTAAAGAACATTCTATATTTTTGACAAAAATAAACAAACAATAAAAAAATGTAAAACATAAGCAAAACGAAAGTAAAATATAAGCACACTGTAGATAAAATAACGACCAAATTAATATTCGTTGACGTATATTAGTGTAACAAATTAGTTGGAATAATAATGTTTAGTGTATATAAATATCTATGTAACTTCTTTAAAAATATACATGAATTAGTTGTATCATTCAATTTAATTTAGTTATGTGGATACTTTAGATGGAGAGAGAACTTTCTTATTATCCTAAAATATACAACTAAACAATACTCCATCCGTTTCATATTACTTGTCGTTTTAGGTTATTTTACATAGATTAAGAAAACAATGAAGTTTTCTGTTTTACCCTTAATTAATGTCTGTTTGGTTTTATTTTATTGGTCAAAATATTAAAACAGTAGGGATAAAACTGAGATTTTTACCAAACATTTGCATTGAAAACATAAAACGACAAGTAATATAAAAAAATTTTTAACTTCCAAAACGATAACTAATATAAAATGGAAGGAGTAATAATAATGAATTTTTAAAAATTAACAGTTATTAAGAATGAAAAAAATAAAAATAAAAATGAAAGAAAATGAAAAAGCTAAAAAAAAAATATAACATATAAAAAGCTAAAAAACACATAACATACAAAAATTAATAACTATTATAAAATTTTAAAATCCTTAATGAAGTTTCTAGAATATAAATAAGAAAGAATATATTATGAAATATAAATTTGTTTAAAAATGATGATAAATTTTTAAAAACATTCTCACAATAAATGTTGTTGACAAAAAAAAAATCAATAGGAACCAGTATTATTTGTGAGGGATTCACAAAACGTAAATCATCATTTTTATGTTTTTTTGGGAAAAAATCATATATAAACAAAAATTTATACAGAATATCATATCTAACAGAACCAAAGTGATAATTTTTTTAACTGATCACTTAACTTATATCTTTTTTTGTTGTTGTTAATGGGTATATATTATATATCTTTTGAGTATATATTATTTTTGCTAGGTATGTAAATTGATCTATCTCCGTAGAAAATTCGTCTATAGAGATGATTAGATATGTCATATTCAATAGCAACATCATGACAACATGTTATATGTCTTGTTTTGGAAACAACATTCAATGTCTCGTTCAACTTTTTGTAAATAGATATAAGTCACATAAGTGTTTAATTCCTATAGATAGATTAATTTTTCCGTGGTCTGAAAACTGTTAAAATGAAAAGATTTAAACCGGAAAATAAAATGAAAAGATAAGAGATGAAGATATCTTACATGTGTAAATTTGAAATTGTATGACATTATAAGTGATTTTAGATATTTTAAAATATATGTCGGATTTTTTTGGTCGAGTGGATGATAATTAACTTATTTGGGAAAAAAAGAAGAAAGAAATCGAATAGATTACAAATGAAAATTATTGGTATAGTTCACCTGCCAAAATGCCTCGTGGAATTTGATGTTGGTCGTTGGAGAATAAATTACTAACGATCACTGTCAATCGTGATAGTGGGCCCTACACATTTGTATATTGTATATTGTATATTTGTCAAATTTTGTATATTTGTATACGTATATTTTTGGATCAAAATTTTCTCTCTCTCTATAAATATATATATTGATATCTAAATAAAACAAATATTGTTCATGACATATATAGTTCTAGTGAAATATCAACCAATTATTATTATTATTATTATTATTATTTGCTGAAAAATCAACCAATTTTTATCATACAACATATATGTGGTATATTCATTTTAGATCATATAATTATTAACTTAATTATTCATTGAGGGAGTGGTATTTCAAAGTTATTAACATCAAAGGGATGAATATAACAGGACCATTCCGCATCATAACTATATTAATTAATAAAGTCTTTTTTTTTTTGTAAAAAATATATTAATTAATAAAGTTTCAGCGAATAGTAGTGAAATCATCCTTTTGACAAAAGAAAACATAATAACTAGTGAAAGTATTTTAAACGTAGCAAATATTGTCGACCAAACCGTATATAGTAGCATTTATAAAAACCTAACTACATGCATATGTATGCTTGTCTACGTACATATTGCACATGTCCATAAATAATACACATCTGTATAACTATACGTACATACCTAATTATTTGGTGAGTGTATGCATGTTTTGTTTTGTTTTGTTTAATGTGTTAGTGTGATTGCATGTTTAACTAAGAGTCTAAGAAAATAAAATATTTGGTGAACCCCTGTTTAACTAAGAAATAAGCAAAATTGGCGACTCCATGCTTATACTCCATCCGTTTCAAATTAGTTGTCGTTTAAGGTTGTTTCACACATATTAAGAAAACATTTAATTTTTCAGTTTTATTCCTAGTTAATGTTTATTTGATATTATTTCATTGGTCAAGATATTAAAACAAGAGAGACAAAGTTGGAAATCTTATCAAACATATGCATTGAAAACATAAAATGACAACTAATATGAAACGAGTTTTAAAGTCTAGAACGACAACTAATATGAAACGGAGGAAGTACTAATTAAGAAAATAAAAAAGAAGATTGCACTGCAATGAGGGATGTTATGAATTGGTTTACACGGTCTAGCTAACCTAGTTTAGTTTTGAAAGTTGTTCCCTTAATTACAAATTTGATCAGTCTAACCAATTATGCAAATACTGATATCCCATATGGACTGATTCAACATAGATTTATATATATAATTTAAAGTTCTCATGCTTCTTGCACACGCTCAAAGTCATGTTCATCATTTCTGTTATTTAGTTTGGTTTGGGCGTTTCATAATACTTTTAGAACTGTCCACCAATGTACTTTCGACAATATAATGACTAAAGTAACCTAAAATTTTGTAATGTTATTTATCATATTAATAAAAAAAAATTCTAGAGGCAAAGAATATTCGCCTGAAAGAAACATTCTTGTTTTTTTCATTGATTTCGTTTTCTTAAGTTCTGATAATTCGCACTCTATTCCATCATCTTCAAATATGGAAGTACCCATGCCAGTCACTACGTACTATGAGCTTCTTGCCTTTCTCACTCATATGTTCCAACGTACAATGTCATATTGACAACATAAACTGTGTCATAGTAGCTTGTCTTCACATATAGATAACCTTTTTGTGACGTCGAGCAACTAGTATAGAACCATTCGTCACTATAGAATTAATCCCCATCTCCACAGTTGATATTAATGCCATGTATCACCTAGTTGTTATACTAAGATAAGATTCTGTACAAACTTCGGCACAGACTAAGATAGAATCTAACCTTTGCAATCTTCTACACATGTCCGTCTACAATTATCCAAAAATTTACTAATCGCTTTCTTAATAGAATCCCAACTATTTGGTATGCCAATATAATTATGGCTCGTATTATTCAAACTTAGTTTCAGTGGACAGTAATTGGCTGACAAGTGGAGGCATGGCGGCTTTGAAAGCGTGCAAGAGATGCAAATGCCAGGACCCTAAAAATTTTCCAAGATTTTCTCCTGGGCCCAATTAAAACAAAATTATTGCAAGATTTTTTTTTTCCAGTATGGTACAAGCCCATTTTTTCTTTTAACCGCCCATGAGTGGAAGGGTTTATTTAAGAAAAACACTTTATGAGTAACTGAAGGTTTGACGTACATATCCAAGAGAACATTCATCAATCTTTCTATAATCTTCTCTTTCTCGAGGTTGTGTGCAACATTCTTTGATAATGTTAACCTGATATCATCCAGAACATTCAACTAATGCAAATGTAAAACATTGTTATTTGCGTTAATCTTCACAACTAAAGAAAATCCGCAGCGGCGGATCTGGATCTCAATTATTATTTAAATATAAAATGTAAAAGAATATACACGTTCAACTAAACATAATAAACAAAAACTGAATTTTCGTTTGACCATGATGAGCCGCAAACTATAGATTATTATGTTCAAATCTTATAGTATAGTATAACCACGATAACTTTCAACCAAAACAATGTGCTAACCGGCCTGATGAGTAAAACCATGCACACATAATGGATAGAAATTAAATAATGTGGCTGCTTATTTGAGGTCCTTTACCAACCAACCTACCAAGGTTCAAAGATATGGCACGTGATTAGTAAAGAATATCATTTACTGTAAAAAGTTTAGTTTATGATCTATCTTTGTGTTCTTGATAACTAAATTCACCCGAAAAATACTTTAATCAACTCTAAACCTTTTAGGAAGTTATTGTTTTTTGTATGAGTATCAAGAAACGTTTGGTACACGGTTTCTGTTAGCAATTACGAGATTAGGATTAATGTTTTTTGAATGTTCATTTGAATTTGTTGATCTACTTTATACACTATTATGTGAAAATACATTATTTATGGTTCTTATAATAACTAAAAGATATATACATATACAGTCTTAATTGGTCAATATCTATGGCACTGAAATTTATACTATTGTCCAAAGAAGATAATTTGACTATTCAGTCAAGTTCGTCAAACCGACTAAAAGTCTAAAACGATTGGACCTGTCAAATTGTCTTTGAATCTGACTTTCGAAAAACTTTGTAACATGACCACTTTGATAAACTCATTTCGGCCCCTCGAAAATTCGAATACTACAAATAAAAATGTTTATACAAAAAACAATTAATATTAAGAAAAACTTAATACTTTATACTAAATATATGAGCTTAATTATAATAAAGAAATCAACCAACAATATTAAATACCAAAAGAATTATCAAGTTAAATGGATAGTAAATCTTATTAATCTATTTAAATTAATATTATTGCATCAATAACATAAAATAATATTTTGAGGAAAATTGTAAAAATATATCTTAAAAATATTTTGTTTCGAAAAGTATAAAAAAGTGATCCATCTTTCAAAACATAGGAACCTTACCAATAAATATCCTTCATAAATGTAAACAATGACTTTAAATACTTAAATGAATTATTTTTAAAACAAGATTCGATATATGTATACATTTGTTGATAATGAAAATAGCATGCCTAAGA